>WSYH01003072.1:0-30230 GCA_036426205.1 Ascaphus truei
ATTGCAATCTCTGCAGCACCCTTACTTACTGATCATCACAGCAGCATTGCAATCTCTGCAGCACTCTTACTTACTGATCATCACAGCAGCATTGCTCCTCCCCAGATTTTTTACGAAATAGAATATAAATTTGTGCAAATTGGTGATTACTTGGAGTGAAATTTAGAAAAAATTACGTAACAGTCAGGTCATTTATAAATAACATTCTTCCCCACCAACGATTCTCGCGCGTCGCACCTTTCACCATTGTGTCCAGTATTTTTGGACAAGCCACCTGGCAACCCTAGCTGTAGGAGGATCATGAATAAACACCGAGAAGAGTAGGGGCCCCAGAACAGAGCCTTGCGGGACACCACAGGTGATATCCAGGGGGTTGGAGTTAGAGCCTGAGATGGACACATGTTGGGATCTTCCTGATAGGTAGGACTGAAACCAGTTTAAAGCATGCGCCCCTATTCCAGAGCTCTGGAGTTTGTTAAGCAGGATAACATGATCAACAGTATGAATAGCCTTTGCAAAATCTAGGAATACTGCACCAGTGAGTTGTCCCCGTTCCATTCCACACTGGATCTCATTGCAAACTTTTAGCAGGGTAGTTACGGTGGAGTGTTTGGGGCGAAAGCCAGATTGGAATTGGCTAGGGAAATTTGTCTTGGTATAGTAATCACTTTATTGGGAGTGGACACATTTTTCCATGACTTTGGATAGAATTCGGAGAAGGGAGATTGCCCTGTAGTTTGAGACAGTGTTTTTGTCCCCACTTTTGAAGATTGGGACAACTCTGGCACTTTTCCAGGTCTTAGGGATATGGCCTGCAGACAGGATAGAGTTGATTAGGGAAGCAATGGGTTTGGCAATGGCTGGGGCACCAAGTCTTAGGAACTTAGACTGTAGTAAGTCGGGTCCACATTGGCTGCTTAGTTTTAATTTGAGGATCGCTTGTGTAATCTCCTCTTCGGATACTGGGCCAAATGTGGAAAATTATGGACATTGTTGGGAGAGGGTGGGATTATAGAGATAATTTCAAAATGAGGTTCATGTATGTAGTTCAGGTTGTGTTTCGCTAATAAGTTAGTAGCACACCCCACAAAGTAAGCATTGAATGCATTTGCAATATCAGTGGGATTTGCCAGGGTAATATCCCCCTTAGTGATATTACTTGGTTGTTGATGGCTAGAAGGTTGGAATATATTGTTGATACGTTAGCTGGATTTGATGTATTCTGATGAACGTTGTCAGAGTAATATTGTGTTTTTGCATGTGTGATTTGCCTTGTGCACATACCCGTCACCGCTGCGCATGCGCCTCCCGATGTAAGTTAATTTAAGGGTTACTGTAGCAGTTAGGGTACGGGGTTAAGGATAGGGGTTTTAGGGTAAGGGTTTAAGTTTTTAGGGGAAGGGGTTAGGTTTTTAGGGTAAGGGTGTCAAGAGAGAGGGGATTTGGCCCGGGATTAAAGGGGTTACACCCCATTGGGCCACCCTCTACTCTCACCTGGGAAGCAAGGGGTTAACTGGACTGGGGTCCAGTAATGTGTTTTTGCCTTGCTTCAGCCATCCAACTGTTTATTCCCCTGTATAAATGTATTGTTTCTGGGCCAGTGTCTGCACCACACACACACTGGGGCTTAAGGGGTTAAAGAGCAGAAGTTTAGGAAAATACATTAGGATGCGTGGTGTCTTTTCAGAAATATCTGGCCTTCAAAAGGCTTGATTGAAGTTGGGTGTGAAAAGTACATAGGGGGTTTGGTCTAAGTTAACACATCTGGCTGGTAGACAGCTAGGACCCAGGCTGGGCATTGGGTGTGAAATCTAGCACCGGTGACAAATGGTCACTACACACAGCCCTGCTTCAAAGGATTTCTTGATGGGGACCAGGGGTGCGGTTACGCAAGGAGATATCAGAATGAGTGACCTTATTAAATATAAGAATATTATGAGATGTCCTTGGCTGAACATGCTAAGAGTTACATATGTGTAACCGGGGGACCGAGCCGCAAATAATGAGTACAGACACCTGATGTTTAGCCGGTCCTAAGAGACAGATATTAATATCTCTCTTAATTTTAGTATTACACGGTAATATTTAGTCTCATTGGGAGCGTCATGCGTGCCGGAATGTATTAATATGTCACGCGTGCCAGTAAGTACTACTGAACTGAAGTTATGAAGTTATTTTGATAGGAAAAGCCGTTTTTAAACGTCCTTGGGTGGGAGGAGTTTTACTCTGAGGAAAACTGTCAACCTCACCACTGATTTATGAGAGGGGCTGGCTGGGTTTAGGTTGTGTTCAATGGGAAATAATTGTATAAGAACCAGGCTCAGGATATGGCTATTGTCCTTCATGTCTTCATGTGTCTTCATGCATGATCTTCATGTATTGCTGTGATGTCAACATCTGAAACTGAATTATGGAAGTAATGGCCCATCCTGTATCCTGATGGCTTTTCTTGTCCTAACCTTTAAGTGAGTGTCCATCTTTTGTCTGTTATTTGTATATCTCGTGTGTTCACCTTTTTCAAGGAATAAATTATATTTTATCATATCTAAGTCTCGTCCAGTTCAACCCAGTTATATATTTGGTGGTGTATTATTATAGCCTGTCACAAAGCTCCCGTCACAAAGGGGTTAGGTTTTTAGGGTAAGGGGTTTAGGGTAAGGGGTTAAGGTTTTTAGGGTAAGGGGTTAGGTTTTTAGGGTAAGGGGCTAAGGTTTTAGAATAAGGGGTTAGATTTTTAGGGTAAGGGGTTAGGTTTTTAGGGTAAGGGGTTAAGGTTTTAGAGTAAGGGGTTAGGGTAAGGGGTTAGGGTTTTAGAGTAAGTGGTTAGGGTTTTTAGGGTAGGGGTTGTGTTAGTATAAGGGGTTAAGATTAGGGTTTTTTATTGTAAGGTTAGGGGTATTTTACGGTAACGGGTGAGGTTAGGGGGTTTTAGGGTAGGGTTAAGGTTAGGGTTTTTTTTTAGTGTGAGGGGTAAGATTAGGGGCTTACCTTGGTGGCACGGTGAGTAGCAGCTAAACGCCGGAGATTTGGTCGCAGCAAAACAACCGCGATCAAATGTCCTAGAGCAGCCCAGGCGGCCCCCCAAACACCCACTAAAAAAAGTACATTAATCAGTGGCACCCACATCTAGTGAAACCTTGTCATCTATTTATGGAGGGACATCCTATCCCCCAGCAAATGTCAAACGCGAACATTGTAGTGATCCATAGACGAGATTCTCTTAGGTGCGAAAGCGACCGACCCAAATCTCTCCTCAATTCTGATCTGGAGATATACAGTAAACTTATAGCTAATTAGCTCAACGCAATTTTGCCTAGACTTGTTCCTGCAGATCAGGTCGGATTTTACTGTAACTAACAGACATGTCTCTGACAACAGAAGAAAAATAATAAACATTACAGATCATGTCACCCGCAGTAAACCCACCCACCTTGACGCAGAGAAGGGCCTTGGTAGAATCAGCTGGCTCTTTCTGAATAAAACCCTCTCCGCATTCGGATTTACAGATGCAATCTTGAAAGGAATTCAGGCCTTGCACAAAAAAAACATAGCCTCCCTGAAACTCCCCGGAGTCAATCGGAAGGTAGTAAAGATACGGAACGAGACAAGGATGCCCATTGTCTCCTCTCCTCTTTGCTCTCTCAATAAGCTTTTTGCCCCATGTGATCAAGAGCAACATAAATATCCAGGTGATTAATATAAGTAAAAAATATATTTTAGAGGGTGGTTAGAAGAGATGAGTCCTCTAATGAAGAATGCATTAATGGAACACACCCCTAGGCTGTTTAAAACTTAGCATTTAATGAAATAACATTAATACCAAGAGCTAACACAACAGACTAATGTTAAAATTGACAGAACTGTGTTGACAAACAGTGGTGCTCAGACTAAAAGATTATTAAGGATAGGCAAGACCATTCGGTATATATACATGTAAATGACCCACCAAATAGTTATTCGTATCACTATAAGTAGAGGGGGAGTTCAAAGTTAACCTGGATAAATGCCAGAGGTGATCCCACCCTGTCTACAATGGTCAAATAGATGTGAGGGCTAGTATCTATGTAAATAAGGCCATTTGAGTATCACCGGTATAACTGGGATAAGATACTGACTGCAGTGGGGCTAATCTCAGACCACATGACTAATAGCGACTGATAGCTGCAGTATCAGCATGAATCCTGGACAGATGCCACGGGTGATACCTCCCTGTCTACAGCGGTCAAACAGATGTAAGGACTAATTGCTATGTTGATAAAGTCATTGAAGTATCATCTGTGTAACAGGGATGAGAGTAATACGGGGGATTAATATAGGGAATGACTCATATATACTCTCTTTATTCGCAGAGGATCTGATATCAGCCTTACACTTCCAAATCCCTCACTCCCCAACCTACACGCAGCCTGCCAGAGTTTGGGGACTTATGCTGTGTAAATATGGACTCCTCGGTCCTGTTGTTGATGGTCGGCCTGTATGTGTATGTGTGTATGTGTGTCCATCCCTCCCCCCTCCACCCCCCCCCCCCGAGGTCCTGTTGTTGATCGGCCTGTATGATACCCCCCTCAGGTCCTGTTGTTGATCGGCCTCATATGCCCCCCCCAAAGGTCCTTTGTTGTTCGCCTCGATGCTCCCCCCGAGGTCCTGTTGTTGATCGGCCTGTATGATACCCCCCCTCAGGTCCTGTTGTTGATCGGCCTCTATGCTCCCCCCGAGGTCTTGTTGTTGATCGGCCGTGTATGATACCCCCCCTCGAGCGGGTCAGGTCTGTTGTTGATCGGCATGTATCGTCCCCCATCCTGGGTCTTGCTGTTGATGGTCCACCTCTATGTCCCCCCCATACTGAGGTCCTGTTGTTGATGTCGGCCTGTATGTCCCCCCCTCCCCCATACTGAGGTCCTGTTGGTGATGTCGGCCTGTATGTCCCCCCCTCCCCCATACTGAGGTCCTGTTGGTTATAGTCGGCCTGTATGTCCCCCCCTCCCCCATACTGAGGTCCTGTTGGTGATAGTCAGCCTGTATGTCCCCCCCTCCCCCCTCCCCCCATGGCACATAAGCTGGCCCCCTGCAGATGCACTTACCAGAACTCCCTCCTACTGTCTCTGTAGTTCTCCCTACCTACCATTAGACTGTAAGCTCCTCGGGCAGGGACTCCTCTTCCTTAATGTCTAAAGCACTTATTCCCTATGATCTGTTATTTATTATCTGTTATTTATGGATTACCACATGTTTACTGCTGTGAAGCGCTATGTACATTAATGGCGCTATAATAAATAAAACTACAATACATACAATACGGGTCCTGTTGGTGATAGTCGGCCTGTATGTCCCCTCCCCCCTCTCCCCCCCCCATACTGAGGTCCTGTTGGTGATAGTCGGCCTGTATGTCCCCCCCATCCCCATACTGAGGTCCTGTTGGTGATAGTCAGCCTGTATATCCCCCCTCCCCCATACTGAGGTCCTGTTGGTGATGTCGGCCTGTATGTCCCCCCCAGACCATACTGAGGTCCTGTTGGTGATAGTCGGCCTGTAGTCCCCCCCTCCCCCATACTGAGGTCCTGTTGGTTATAGTCGGCCTGTATGTCCCCCCCTCCCCCATCCTGAGGTCCTGTTGGTGATAGTCAGCCTGTTGCCCCCCCCCTCCCCCCACCTTGTATAAGATACAATTAAGAATATTAGTACAAAAAGGTGACCCTGTAAGACAGTAAAACCTACGCTGGGGAAGGGGTCTCATTTCCTGCGGCGTTTCCCTTTTCTCTGATACAACATTGTGTCCAACAAGAGTTTCAAGACAAAACTCCTCTCCCCTCCTCTCTCTCCCCCCTCTATCAACTCTCTTCTTCTCCCTCCCTCTCCTTCTCTCGCTCCTCGCTCCCCTCCCTCCCTGACCCCCCTCTCCCGCCCCTTCCCCTCTCTCTGTCTCCCCCTCTATCACCCTCACCTCTTCTCTCTCCCCCTCTCCCTCCCCTCTGACCCTCCTCTCTCTCTCATCCCCTTATCCCCCCCAACCACCTCTCCTTCCTCCCCCCCCCTCTCTCGCTCGCTGTTTCATAAGGACAGGGTGAGATAAGAACGAGAAGAAACACTTATCCGACAAACACGCCCATTCGAAGGCCCCGAGAAGAGAAATATTTCCCTTTAATTGTCACGGAAACAAAAGAGCCGCAAATACTTGTTTTACCAGTTTCGCCGAATCCCTGCGAAGAGGCTCATGCCCCCCAAAGGGGTTACCCGACTCATTGGCTTCTGGTGGAAAATGAGGGTGTTTTGCTTTTCTCTATAAAGACCAACTTCAAGTATCTCCGCTTCACACGCTGATGTGTTCACGTATGATGGTTTTGTACACACAAGGGGAGCGGGAAGATAACACTATTACGGGGTGGGGGGGGGGGCTTAGAGGAAAGGCAGGAAAGACAACAGATAAAGATCGTAAGCAATCCCCAAAGCGTGAGCGAAGGATATATAATATATATTAACCACCTTTCACGCTATACAATAAGGGTTCATCAGCGTAATGCAGGCCGGTGGCTATCTTTAGGCGGACTAAGCGGTTGCTAGGGCACACATTTGGGGGTGGTGGGGTTGAGGGGGCGTCTGGCAGAAGCAAAGAAGAGGGCGGCAGAGAGTGGCTACACTCCACACCAGGTGGGGACTGTTACCTAGGGTGGGGGGGATGAAGAGAGAATGGGGGTAGATGGCGGTTCCCCCCATCGCTCCTCCCTTTGCTCTTTTTTTCTTGTGGATTCGTTCCTTTCGGGTTTCCCTCTTTTCCGATTGAGCATTTAGCTTATGGGTAGGTGGATATTTTTTGGGGAGATCTCATGGGGGAGGTCGTATCTTATGATGGTGATGGTTGGTGGATCCGGGTTGGATTGGGGGCGATGGGGGGCGGATGGGAGTGGGTGGGTGGGCGGTGGAGATCGGGAGACTGAACCTGGTGTTGTAGAGGCGCCGCAGGATGGTCCCATTACCGTGGCAACGCGGGATAGTTTCCATTCTGCACCGGCACTGGAATTAGCCGGAGCTAACAACCAGATGCAACCCACAGAACCTAAGCCCGGAGCTGAACTCTACAGGGACAATTAATTCGTCCTCGCTACGCCGAGAGAAGGAGTGATCCCGTGGGCGCAATTCTCATTGGGAAACTCATTTCTCCGTTGTCTCCGGCCCAGGTAAATCAGTACTGATCACGGCAGCGTTGGGAGAACACGTCCGTATTCAGATGAATTATTGATATTACGGACAAGCTTGTGGAGAGGTCTCTGTCCGGACCGCTCGATAAGGATTTACAGGGATTCCAGGAAATTGGAATCAATCTAAGGCGGAGAGGAAGGAGTGTGGCAAAGGGAAAGGTGAATACACCACACAGGAACTAACCAGATGTACGGATTGAGGGACGGGGAGAGCGTGTGCAACCTGTAGGGTTCAACTTCATGGACGCATGTCTTTTCCAACTCATCTACTATGGACTCAGATTAGGTTACATCAAATGTCATCAACTGATCACTTCAATGATAGATGCCAATCCAATGTTGTTACAGGATACACAAAAGTTAGGAGGTTATAGTGCCAAAGTCTTCCCTAATCTTTAAGGAACGAACCCACATCAAAATCCAATTCAGCCCTGGGAGACAAAGTCTTCAACTGATGTATCCAGGTTTCCGTTCTGGAAATCTAATACTTCTATTCCCTGCTCTCCAGTTTGGATTGGGGCTTTCTATCCCGGCATACACTTTTATACCGGTGAATGGGCCAATGTGAAATGGTTAGAGCACGGTGGGATTGCACGCGTTTCTCAGTGTTTTTATGCTCCCACCGTTCCTTTCAGAGGTCCACATGTGTTACCGAAGACAGATTTAGACCAACATCCTTTCATCGCTGATCAATTAAATGGCCCCAGATGTTAAAGGAGTGTGAGGACACATGGGGATACTCCTATTAGGGATGAGGAATTCAAAACATTCTCCCTACTCATCCACAAATCATGTACCCAACCTGTAACTATGAACTATAGTACTACTATAACTATATGTAACTAACTATGTAACTATTAGTAAACTCTATGTAACTATGTAACTATTATGTAACTATGTAACAGAGGTGCAGATCTGCGACTCCTTAGCACACCTCGCATCCCGTGTATAGGAATGGGAGTAACGTAGCACCCTTTGGTGATGTGGCCTGCGACTGTTGCGAACGTAGCACGGGGCTGTGTGATCGTCGGCCGTTGTCTTGGTCCAATTGCAAGATGTCGCATGACCCCAGAGATTCTCCTTCCCCCATGGGATTATGGTAAGAGCTCCGCCCAGGATTTTCCATAGATATGTGAGAGCGTTGCGTCACCGGGTCCGAGAGTCTCTTTCCCTCCCATGGATATGGGTAAGAGCTTCCTCCAGATTTCTACCCATAGACATGTGAGAGAGCGTCATCACACGGGTCCCAGAGAGAGTCTCCTTCCTCCGTGGGATGTATGGGTAAAGGCTCCGCCCAGGGTTTCTATCCATGATATGTGTGAGAGACATTCGTCCAGGGTCCCAGAGAGTCTCCTTCCCCCATGGGATTATGGGTAAAGGCTCCGCCCAGGATTTCATCCATAGATACATGTTAGAGGCGTCGACCGGGTCCCAGAGAGTCTCCTTCCTCCGTGGGGGTTATGGTAAAGGCTCTGCCCAGGATCTTCTATCCATAGATACATGTGTAGATCGTCGTCACCCACGGGTCCCAGAGAGTCTCCTTCTCCTGGGATAGGGTAAGAGCCCGCCAGGATTTCTATCCATAGATATGTGAGGAGCGTGTCGTTACTCGGGTCCCAAAGAGAGTCTCTTCCTCGTGGGATTATGGGTAAGGGCTCTGCCCAGGATTTCTATCCATAGATATTGTGAGAGACGTCGTCCCGGGTCCCAGAGAGTCTCCTTCCTCCGTGGGATATGGTAAGGCTCGCCCAGGGTTTTCTATCCATAGATATATGTGAGAGAGCGTCGTCCGGTACCCAGAGAGTTCTCCTTCCTCCGTGGGTTATGGGTAAGGCTCCGCCAAGGATTTCTATCCATAAATATGTGAGAGAGCGTCTTCACCGGGGTCACAGAGAGTCTCCTTCTCCGTGGGATTAGGGGTAAGAGCTCCGCCCAGGGTTCTATCCATAATATTGTGAGAGAGCGTCGTCACCGAGTCCAGAGAGAGTCTCCTTCCTCCGGGATTATGGGTAATGGCTCCGACCCCAGAGATTTCTATCATTAGATATATGTGAGAGAGCGTCGTCACCGGGTCCCAGAGAGTCTCCTTCCTCAGTGGATTAGGGTAAAGCTCCGCCCAGGATTTCTATCTAGATATGTGAGAGAGCGTCGTCCCCGGGTCCAGAGAGAGTCTCCTTCCTCCGTGGGATTATGGGTAAGGGCTCCGCCAGATTTCTATCCAAGATATGTGAGAAGCGTTCGTCCCGGGTCCCGAGGTCCCTCCCTCCGTGGGATTAGGGTAAAGGCTCCGCCCAGGGTTTCTTCTAATCCATAGTACTGTGAGAGAGCGCGTCCCGGTCCCCAGAGAGAGTCTCCTTCCTCCGTGGATTATGGTAAGAGCTCCGCCCGGGTTTCTATCCTAGATACATGTGAGAGAGCGTCGTCACCGGTCCCAGAGAGTCTCCTTTCCTCGTGGGATTATGGGTAAAGGCTTCCGCCCAGGATTTCTATCCATATACATGAGAGAGCGTTCGTCACGGTCCCAGAGCGGAGGTTTCACTTCAGCTTTTGGGCACTGAACAAAAGATTATTGAAATACAAGGAAATTACTTACCAGACTCGTCACCTATCAGGAAGAATGTTCTCATTAACCCAAATTCCAAATTAAAGCTGCAGACCAAACATATCCTACATGGGTTTTGTATATAATCACTTCTGACTATGAAAAATGTTGTAGTTTTTTTTAAACAACTCTGAATGACAGTTTTAATGTATTTAATGTAGGTAGTAAAGATATTCACGCTCGGCTGCAAATGTATGGATAGGAATCCCCTAGCTGCATGTGTGTGGAGCGTCTCCCCTGAACAGCTCCCAGAGCAAGTGATCCCCCCTAAAGGGGGGGGGACACCCTGAAAAACAAGAAGAAAAATGCACACAATGCGCACCAGGGATTAAAAAAGTACATTTATTAATAATATTTCACTGAGGGGATCCAACCCCACCTCAGTTACGAATGTCAAACAGCTAGGTTCATTACAATGAACATCCCCTAGGATACATAAATTTGCTCTAAATCCATAGACAGCATAACACCACAAAGAAAAATAATAAAGACAGAAATAAATAAATAAAACAACAATAACCTGAGTAGTGTATAGTGAAACAACCATTAGACTGTCTAGAACTGGCAGGGGGAGACGGAAACCACTGAAGCCGATGCGGGTCCGCGGTAACCGTATGAGATCCGATCAGCGGCACTGCAGGGATGGAATCACGCATGGGCTTCTTGCAGGCGCCGTCTGTCAGAATCGACGTTCTCCTCGCTTCCCACACAGAGCACTCCCTCCCCGCAGGGAGTCCTGACACACAAAACAAACCTGCCTTACCGCCTCCACGGCTCCTCGCCCCTGCCACCTTCGCGGGATCACTCCCCTCGGCGATTCCTTTGCTCAGCGCCGGCGCGACCCACGCCCTCCTGCACGCACACCTGCACCATCCACTGCTCGGTTCACACGCGTACACGAGTTACGGAGCACGCTCAGTCTGCACACTCTTCTTCCCGTCCCCGGACCTCAGGCTCCGCCCCCGCACAACTGCACGGGCATCCTCAGGTTACCAACAAGACTCTCTGGCCTGTTATGCCGGCACCAATCTGCAGTGTCTCCTGTAGCTCTTCCTGTCCCGCCTCCGTTACCTATTTGGACCTTCCTGCTTATCTAGCTCCTCTCTGCTCTCACGTCTTTGCTCGACATAGTCTCTGTATGGAAGTACTCTGGATTCTCTCAGTGTTTCACAGGTTCTGACGGCGGCTTGTACGACTACCCCCTTGGCTCTCGATCTCGGCACTCCTGGACACGCTCACACTCTGGTAACCCCTTGAACACGGCTTGGACAACACCTATCTCCACTCTCCACTCCCTGACTCGGCAGGATCCTTCACTCTATCTCTACAAACGGTACCAGCAAGTATTGTCTACTTTACTACACCTTGCCTGGCAACGCTTCATACCACACCTCCGGACACGCTCCCTTTGCTGCGGATGCGTGTATTACCACTTCCCCCTTCAGCTCAGGGGACGGGTCTGGTCTGGGCAGCACCGGGTAACATTATGTCGAGCCACAAGACGCAGGACCAGACCGAACTTCACACGCTTCTCCAACTGCTTCAGCAAAAAAACAGGCCATGGCGGATCAAATGTGACACTTACACGCCAGTCGCAGTACCTCAGACATGGTACCGACCGCGACCCCGCAGATTGTAGCCCCCGCTCCGCAAGCGCAGTTAGCAGCTCAGATGAAGGATTCCTCCCCCCCAAGCTTATGCAGGTGAACACAAGATTGTAGGGGTTTCCTAAACCAGTTGTGAGGTGCAGTTTGAAAGGCCCCCCATCTCTTAATACTGATCACGAAGGTAGCCTACATTTATCCTCTCACTGGCAGCGCCCTGGCTTGGGCTTCCCCGTTTGGGACGACGTTTGACCTTACCCAGATTACCCGGCATTTAAAAGCCGTTTTCAACGAGTATTGGATTCTCCCGTCGTCGGAGATGGCATCTGTTTCTCTCCTCCAGATCACTCAGGACGGTGAATCGTGACGCAGTGCGGTGGAATTCCGACTCTAGCAGCCAAGACTAACTGGGCAAGAGGCTCTCGTCTCCGTGTTCGGCAGGCCTGGCAGTGCCATCAGGATGACTCTCCTCGCCAATCCAGCCGGATCAATTGGAAGGTCCTCATTGATTTGGCTTCGAGTGAATAACGTATCCAGGTACGCGCTCAGAGGTCAGCTCACTCCGTCCTAACTTTCAAGTTCCTTCTCAGTACTCCCGCAACACTCCTGCCCCCCAGGCTACCATACCTCTTCGTCCTGCACTTGGATTTGGGCCAGTAGCCATGCAATGGGGGTACAAACGCATCCGCACACGAACCGATCGGCAGTTTCCGCACGCTGGTGGATTGTGTTTCTACTGCGGATCCATGGACCATCTTTGTTCGGGGTGTCCCCTCTGCGTCCTGGACCAGGAACACCCAGTGAGTACTAGAGGGGCTCTCGCTGGGTGTTAATATATCCACGTCCCCTTTTAAAGGTGAACTCCCTAAGAAACTTACATTTCCATTCTCTTCAGGGCGATAAGTTCAAGACTTCTAACCTCCGCTTTCATTGACTCAGGAGCGGAGGAAACTTCGTGATCTTGAATTCCAGGTTAAACCGCATACCATCGTCGGTATCGATGGACGTCCTCTTACCCCGGCCCACATCTCCTTAGAGACGGCTCCCTTGCTTCTGTCCTCACATCTGCCACAAGGAGATCTTATTCTCGATGCCATTCACGCTCCTGGATCACCCATCACCGTGGTCTTCCCTGGCTACAGCTTAACATCCTCTCATTGACTGGACTTCCTCTGCTCCCATTTTCTGGAGGCCGAGGTCAGGCGAGACTCAGTCATCAACTGTGGCCATACTCTGTTCCCAAGTTATTCTACCTTCTGTTTACCATCAATTCGGGACGTTTTCAATAATACAGTCAGACCTCTTTCCCGCCACACAGGACTTTACGATTGTCCGATCGATCTAGTTCCAGGTTACCTACCCTCCCAGTCCAAGACCTAACCCCTGTCGTTACCAAGAATCTCACCTATGGATGAATATATCCAGGAGAATCTCAGGAAAGGCTTATTCGTCACTCCAATCCCCGAGGGGCTGGGTTTTTTCTTCGTCAAGATAAAGGACGGTCGTTGAGGCCTTGCATCGACTACAGAGGTTTAAACCACATCCACTATTAAAAAGCGTATCCCCCCCCTTCCTCTTATTACCGAACTGTTCGATAAATACAAGGGGCCAAGATTTTTTCCAAGTTGGATCTCTACGGGTTGCCTTAAAACCTGGGCGCATCAGGAGGGGGATGATGAAAGATGCCTGTCACACGCGTAGTGGACACTACGAATCTCGGGTAATGCCTTTCGGCTTATGTATGCTCCCGCTGTCTTCCAGGATTTCATCAACGACGTCTTTCGTAAGGTACTCGATATTTTTGTTATTGTCTACTGGATGATAATCTGATTTTTTTCCAAAGATCTCCAGGACCATATACGCCACACCTCCTACTCCTTTCCCGTCTGCCGTGAACACCATTTGTACGCCAAACTGGAGAAGTGCACCTTTCATCAGTACCTCTACTCCGTTCCTCGTGTATATCATTCCGATGAGGGTTTATGATGGACTCCGGTAACTTCAAGCAGTCACTGAATGGCCAAGACCCAACTCTCTCAAGGCATACAACGTTTTTTAGGGTTCGCTAATTACTAATCGTAGTTTATAACGGAGTTTTTCTACCATTGTGGCACCCCTCACTGCGCTCACCACAAAAGGATCTGATCCTTGCTTGGTCATCCGAGGCCTCTCCTCCTTCGGACACTCAAGGAAGCCTTTATTTCGCACCTATTCTCTTTCATCCCAACATCGAACTTCCCTTTCGTCCTGGAGGCGATGCTTCTGATTGCGGCGCTGGTGCCGTTCTTTCCCAAGACCCACGCCCCAAGATAATTACATCCCTGTGCATAGTTTTTCCAAGAAATTCTCGTCTGCCGAGAGGAACTATGACGTGTGGTAACAGGGAACTCTTCTGGCCGTGAAGATGGCTCTTCAAGAGTGGAGACACCTGCTGAGGGGTGCGAAGAGCCGTTTACTATTCTCCCACGGACCACTAAGAAACCTTCTTTACATAGAGAACGCTCGACGCCTTGTGTCCACGACAGGCTGTGGGGCTCTTTTTTTCTCTCGATTTTCGATTTTCACCTGTCTATATCCCCGGGACCAAGAACGTAAAGGCAGACGCACTCTCCCGAATACTCTTCTAAGAGAGGCCAGAGGATCTTTGGAGACTACCTTCCACATGAGAGGATTCTCTCTCGCCACGTCTACTTTAAAAGAATCTTGACAAGATTTTCACTCCCAGAGACGCATTCCCAAGGACTTGGTCGTTCCCGACAACAACTCTTTGTACCATCCAAATTTGTTCCAGAGGTCCCTGTCTTGGGGTCACTCCTCTAAATCTGCAGGTCATCCAGGTTTTAAGAAACTACTGATCTCATCGTCGGACATTTCGGGTGGCCAAGGTGTCTCAGATTTCTGGAGTTTACCCACGCATGCCCCACGTGCGCTCAAACAAGACTCCCGTCAAAAGCCTCAGGGTTTTCTGTTACACCCTTCCACGTTCCCCGACCGCCCCTGGTCCCACATTTCTATGGACTTCAGCGTGGAGTTGCCCAGGTCCAGAGGAATGAACACTATCTTGGTGGCATGGACAGGTTCTCGAAGATGTCCCATTTCATTCCACTTAAAGGATTACCCACCCCCCCGCCCTTGCTGATATCTTTACGGAGCATATTTTTCCAGATTCATGGGATCCATTCGTCCATTGTTTCTGACAGCGGTTCTCTCGTTCGTATCCAATTTTGGGAGAGCTTTCACGAAGAGATTGGGCATCTCTTCTTCTTCTCTCTCCGCCTCCGCCTATCATCCTCAGTCCAATGGACAAACGGAGCAAAGCAATCAATCCCTGGAGAGTACCGTTAGTATGTTTTATATCCGATTTCCAGGATAATTGGGCTCAACTCTCCTCTCTTGGGCAGAGTATGCCGTCAATTCTGCAAAAAACGAGTCCACCCGGGAGTCGCCCTTCTTTATAAATTATGGGTTCCCCCTCCCTGTCTTCCATCCCCAACATTCCTTCTGGAGTACCACCTTAATGAGGCATTTCTTCCCTCCAAACCGCATGGTCCAGGATTCATTCTACCCTTCTCAACTCCTCCCCAGATCGAAACTTCGGCCGATCGTCGTTGTCGTTCGGCGCCCAGTTACAAACCAGGGGATTTGGTATGGCTCTCCTCTAGGAATATCCACCTCAGTACCATCTCCTAAACTGGCACCTAAGTTCCTGGACCCTTCCCTATTTGTGAACAAATCAATCCCGTGGCATACTGGCTCCAACTACCACCCAGTTAAGATTCCCATGTCTTTCATTGTCCCTCAAAACTATTCATCTCCAGTCACTTCTTCCGGATCAGACTCGTAAACCGGTATCCCATTACTGTACAAAATAACGAGGAATACGAAGTTCACTCTCTTTTGATTCGCCTATCAAGGGGTCAGCTCCAGTTCTTGGTGCAGTGGAAGGGCTTTGGCCCTGAAGAGAGATCCGTGTACCTTCAAAGGACATTCATGCCCGCCTTCTTAAGTCCTTCAGGAAAAAGTTTCCAGAGAAACCGTTCTGGACCGTCCTGAGCGTTCCTGAAGAGGGGGTACTGTCGAATCGACGTTCTCCTCGCTTCCCACACAGAGCACTCCCTCCCCGCAGGGAGTCCCTGGACACACAAACAATCCTGCCTTACCGGCCTCCACGCTCCCCGCCCCCTGCCGCCGTCGGGATCACCCCCTCGCAATTCCTTTGCTCAGCGCCGGGCGCGCCCAGGCCCACCTGCACGCACACCTGCACCATCCACCGGCTCGGTCTCACACGCGTACACGAGTTACGGAGCCGCTCAGCCTCACACTCTTCTTCCCTTCCCCCGGACCTCAGGCTCCACCCCCCGAACACTGCACGGGCATACTCAGGTTACTCAAGACTCTACCTGCCTGTTATTCTGACCCAATCTGCAGTGTCTCCCTTGTAGCTCTTCCTGTCCCGCCTCCGTTCCTAATTGGACCTTCCTGCTATCTAGCTCTCTCTGCTCTCAGTCTTTGCTCGACATAGTCTCTGTATGGAAGTACTTCATGGATTCTCTCAGTGTTTTCACAGGTTCTGACGCGGCTTGTACGACTACCCCCTTTGGCTCTCGATCTCGGCACTCCTTGGACAACGCACACTCTGGTTACCCCTTGAACACGGCTTGGACAACGACCTATCTCCACTCTCCACTCCCTGACTTCGGCGAGGCATCCTTCACTCTATCTCTACAAACGGTACCGGCAAGTATTGTCTACCTTACTACACCTGGCCTGGCAACGCTTCATACCACACTCCGGACACGCTCCCTTTGCTGCGGGTGCGTGTATTACCACTTCCCCCTTCAGCTCAGGGGACGGGTCTGGTCTGCGGGCAGCACCGGCGTAACACCGTCTCAGCCCGTCAGCAACACGCGCAGGATGACCTGTCGTGACCTCTACGCGTTTCGCACTACGTGCTTCGTCAGGAGGTCACGCACAGCGTCATCCGCGCGTATTAATATAGGCAGCAGCCAATCGAGTGGCCTGGCCCAAAGCGGACACCCCATGAGTGCCATACACTCACGGAATATGATTTAAAGTAATACAAGCCGCAATCAATGCCAATACATGCCGTGACCGATCAAACGGCATATATACTCATAATCTTCAATATATATATATACACAGCATCAACAAATAACTGAAAAAGTAATACAAATATATTAACCCATTCGTTGCTAAACTGCAGAATATGAAACTTATTGCAGATCCAGCAAACCATAAATCTATCGTGCCTGAAACTGCAATTACACACCAGTAACAGAATGTACACCTACAATGAGAAAGCAGAACAAACACTTCATAAACATTTCATACATATCATCACTTTAAAAAGGGAGTTAATTCAATAAGCTCATTAAAACCAGTGGGATATCTAGTTTGGAATTCATAGATCCAATATTTATTTATTTTATTTATTTATTTATTTATAAAATATTTTACCAGGAAGTCATACATTGAGAGTTACCTCTCGTTTTCAAGTATGTCCTGGGCACAGAGTAAAACAAATAATACATGGTTACAAGTACAGTTACATAAATGAACAGGGTATACATTATATACCAACATTGACTTTCACAGTTTAACGAAAATATATATTATTATCGTATGGAAACAATTAAGACAAATTAAAGTGTGAGACAGCCTTAGATTTGAAAGAACGTAAACTGGTGGTGGATGTGAGAGTCTCTGGTAGGTTGTTCCCGTTTTGGGGTGCACGGTAGGAGAAGGAGGAACGTCCGGATACTTTGTTGAGCCTTTGGACCATATTCTGAAAGCCAGGGTCATGTGAGATGATTTAGCCCAGATAGTGTCAACTCGGCCCTCTTTTCCAAGCACAACAAGTCTGTTTCTTTTCTTTACTTTATTTGTGGAAAGCAGGTGAAAAACAGGAACTTGTGTAGAGATGTAGGTGTTGGGATAATGTCTCTCTGTGGGTGCTTGGTAGTTAAAGGCAGGTGAAAAGATAATCCTACCATACAGGAGTTTACAGCAGTGCTCACTCATCCAGAGGTAATGGTGGAAAGGGAAGTGAGGGGCAAGGGTCACACTAAAATGGAGTGAGACTGCACTACTGTCAGCAAAAAGACAGGGGAGAAAATGGGAAAGTCCATTAACTGGAGGACTGGAGATGTTCCAGAGCAACCAGGGGTGTGACAGCTTGGAAGGAAAAAGGCTACTTAATGTATCCATTCCATCTGCACTAGATGTAAACTGCAAGGAAAGTAAATCCACGTACAGCTAGCAAGCAGAACTGCCAAGGGGAAGGGGGGCTGAAACAGAAAAGGCAGAAAGGGGTATTTCTGTTCCATGACAGACCATGAACAGTCTTTTGGAGTCTGATCTCAGGTGATAGGTGCTGCATGTGGTAGGGGTGAGGAGCTTGTTCAGGTAGCTGGGTAGCTTGCCCATGAAGAATTTAAAGGCAAGACAGGAAAGGTGAACTTTGCGCCTAGACTCGAGTGATGACCAATCTAGTTCTTTGAGCATTTCGCAGTGATGTGTGTTGTAGTTGCATTGGAGAACAAAACGACAAATTGAATTGTAGAGGGTGTCAAGTTTGCTAAGGTGGGTTTGAGGTGCCGAGCCATATACTATGTCCCCATAGTCAATAATTGGCATTAGCATCTGCTGTGCGATACGCTTTCTGACCAGGAGACTTAGGGAGGATTTGTTCCTGTAAACTACCCCTAGTTTGGCATAGCTCTTGGTTGTCAGGGTATCAATGTGCGTCCCCAATGTTAAGTGGGAGTCAAACCATAAGCCCAGGTATTTAAAACTAGTGACAGGTGTTAGGGTGGTGTTAGCGTTGGTTCTAATCAGGAGCTCAGTCACTGGAAGCTTTACAAATTTAGTCTTGGTCCCAAATACCATTGTTACAGTCTTGTCAGTGTTTAAAAACAGTTTGTTTTGGGAAATCCAGTTTTCGAGTCTCAAAAATTCAGACTGAAGTATGTGTTGAAGGTCGGAGAGGCTATGGCTGTGTGCATATAGGATTGTGTCGTCTGCATACATGTGTATTGAGGCTTCCTTACAAGCTGTGGGAAGATCATTAATGAACACTGAGAAGAGTAGGGGCCGTTCCCGTTTTAATAAATGGTTATCCCTATTGCCCTGTCTAGTGTTCAGTGGTACACTTTCTAGTCCCTTAAATTTGATACAACCAGGATCATTATTGTGAACTTCTTTAAAGTGCTTTAATAACAGAGTTAGTGGCATACCTTTAGCTAATATTTTTGGTATATTCTTTACATTTCTCAAATGTTCTTACATACGCATCTTAAATGGTCTCTTAGTCTTACCAATGTACTGTAAATTACAGCTACACTGTATGACATAGACCACGTGCGTTGTCAGACAATTTATAAAGCTTTTTATGTTATAAACAGGTTTTGTAGCACAAGACGTTACAGTTTCATCCTTACTAACGTGATTGCACGCCTTGCTCTTGCCACGTTTATATGTGCCTCTAATTCCCAAACGTGTCTTGATATCACCAGATGCTGTGATGTTTTTAACTACTTGACTTGGGGCTAGCAAGCTTTTCAAATTAGGAGCACGTTTAAAAACTACGCCTGGCTGAGATTTCTAATTCCCGAATTAAAGCTGCAGACCAAACAATATCCTACATGGGTTTTTTGTATGTAAATCACTTCTGTACTATGAGAAAATAGTTGTAGTATTTTTTTAAACAACTCTGAATGACAGTGTTAATGTATTATAATGTAACAAGCATTTTCTGTTTCTATAGCAACTATTTACAAAGTCACTTCCCCTTCCTCTTCTGAAACAGGCTTTGTCACACCCACACTGCCCTCTCTCTAGGGCAATTGTATCTAGTGACTGCCTGGTCACATGATCTTCCCCACAGAACTTTGCATCTTTGGTCCTCTTCTGCTGCACTGACAGCCATTTAGTGAACCCTCGAGCCAAATCTTCACTGATCGATCACAGGAGAACGGATCGATCGGCAACTTAGCTAATTACTTATCATTGTGTGGGTTGTATTGATGCACGTATTATAGGGGGACAAATAAAGTTACAATTTAAAAAAGGCAGCTTGGACTGCAGCTTTAATATCACAACGTGTTATTCCATTTGTGTTGTAAGCAAAGCTACTTGTGCACCCCCTATCTCCCCCATACCCTTCCCTTTTATTATTCCTGTACCCATCTAACCCCCCTCTTGTTTACCGCACCTTAAAAATTTGAACAAAATAAAAAATGTATGTTAAAAAAAAAAAAAAATTGGAGTTGCAGCAAAATGTGACACCGTGTGCTCATACACATGTCATTACCCAGAATCCCCAGCTGCAGCCAAAGCACTGTATGCTGGGAGATCATGGGGAAAGGCAGGGGGGCAGACCTGTGAATGTGCTCACAAGTGGTATTGTTATTTACTGAATGAAGTAGAAATAGTGGTGTTATTACCCCTGTCCATTCCCCTCCCCTCTGCCAGGAATTCTCCCCGCCTCCTGCTTTAGATCGCCTTATTATCTGTGTTAAACTCCCGGAATATTCTGTGAGTCGGCATCGCTGAGCTGCGGAAGAGAGGAGAACTCTCCAAAGCTCGTCTTATAATATCAATTGTTAGTCCAAATAAAAAACATATCGCCTCATACTGCAGCGCTCGGTTACTCGGCACTACCCTGGTCCCTAAATACCCCCCCTGCCCATGTCACCGCTGTGCTACAATGTGAGGGTAACAAGAGACAGAAACTCATTTATGGGTAACAGTTAAAAACTAATAACTTCAAGAGCAGGGGCGGCCAACTCCAGTCCTCAAGAGCCACCAACAGGTCAGGTTTTCAAGATATCCCTGCTTCAGCACAGGCGGCTCAGTTGAAGCAGGGATATCCTTAAAACCTGACCTGTTGGGGGTCCTGAGGCCTGGAATTGAGATCCTGTGCTGCAGGGCAGGGGGCTTTGCATTGAATTGTTTTTGCAACGTTTGTGTAGGATTGAAGCTGGGGGTCTTCGGACCTGAACCCCGTTAAAGTCAGCTCCGGGGACCCCTGCTTCCAGTGATACTTACCTCCGTACGGGGGGCCGGTAGCCGCCCTGCTCTGCTAGCTGGGCTTTAAAGTTTAAAGCTCCCGCGTCACATGGGCCAATAGGAAGCCACACCGATGACATCACGGCGCGCAGGGCGTCCGAGCTTTGACCAGCGGCCATTATGTGATCCCCGGTAGCCGAGGAGAGCGGCTATAGGCACCTGTGACGTTCGTGAGGATTTGGCCTGGGATTAAAGGGGTTACACCCCAATTGGCCACCCTCTAACCTCACCAGGGAGACAGGGGTTAACTAGGCTGAGGTCCAGAAATGTGATTTAACCCTTGTTATAACATGAAGATGTATATTCCCTTGTGTAACTGTATTGCATTATCCTGGTGTTTGCACTCACACATACACTAGGGTTGCTGCGGGAGGGAAAGGGTTAATGTTAAAATAGTGACTATAGCCCATTGTTCCCTTTTCCCCGCCTTTTCATGCTCCATTTTTCGGCCGTCTAAATACTTATCCCCCTGTAAAAGAATGTATTGGTTCTGGACCAGTGTCTGCAACACACACACTGGGGCTTAAGGGGTTAATATTATATGCAGTGCTGAATAACAGGAGCCGTTCCATTAAGACTGCTAATTTAGGAACGGAGTGAGCCAGCACCCTGATTGTTGGTGTGCCGCCTCAGGGTAACCCCCCAAGAATGTGACAAAAAGAAAAGAGGTTGGGGCGCTCCCTATTTGTATAGGCTTGTGATGTTGCCTGTGTGGTAGTGTGTAACCAAAGAAAGGGTAGTGTATACTTGCCCTTGTTGTTTTCTGCAGCTGGACCAGTAGAGAAGATAAAGCCCGGAATGTTCTTGTAGTTGCAGTGGAGGTGGAGGGTTGGTCAGCGCACGGGATTTTGCTCAAACGTAGAGATAAGAGGATAGGAAGATATGGAACACGGTATTAGTGTTTTAGTAATCGAACGGTACAATACAGCCAAAAGAACTTTGGAATTAAAATGTATGAAAAATATATTTTAAAACTCTTTGGAATTAAAAAAACCTTGGTAATTAAAAGTAAAAATATATAAATATATAAATATATGAAAAAATATATATTCTAAAATAGCTTAAAAATAGATTAGAAAATCCTTAAATAAAATCCTTAAATAAAATTTAAATGGAATTGTGTGGTTTTTTATTGAGCAAAATAGAATTTATTAGGTACAGAAAACAAAGTCAAGACCTCCTCTTCCGGTCCCGCCGTCGGACGCGACCACGGGAGCTGTACTGGTGAGAGGAATATCACCGGACGATCAGGCTGATGCTGGGCTGTTTTAAAGCTGTACCGTGAGTGTTATTTTGACTTTGTTTTCTGTACCTAATAAATTCTATTTTGCTCACTCACCGAGTTCGGCCCTTTTCTTCCTATTTGGGCCCCCGGGAGAGAAGCAACAGGCTGATGCTGGGCTGTTTTAAAGCTGTACTGTGAGTGTTATTTTGACTTTGTTTTCTGTACCTAATAAATTCTATTTTGCTCACTCACCGAGTTCGGCCCTTTTCTTCCTATTTGGGCCCCCGGGAGAGAAGCAACTCACGTACTGCCCCCACCAGGAGCTCACACTTACAAACCCAGGTATCCTGCCAGGGGTGGGGCTACCCAAAGAGAAAATCAGAATGAGTGACCTTATTAAATATAAGAATATTATGAGATGTCCTTGGCTGAACATGCTAAGAGTTACATATGTGTATTCGTGAGACCAAGCCCCACCTGATGAGTCTAAACACTTGATATCTAACAGCTACTAAGAGCCGGATATTAATATCTCCCTTAAGTTTAATATTACACTGTAATATTTGGTCTCTTTGGGAGCGCCAGGCGTGACGGAATGTATTAATATGTCGCGCACGCCAGTAAGTATAACTGAACTGAAGTTATGAAGGTATTTACAGTATATATGGAATTTTGGTTCTATTCTGTTATGGTAATAAGCAGGAAGAACATCCTGCTGGAATTTACATAGCCTGGTCATCAAAGGCTAAATTGCCTAATTGTTTATGCTTGGCCCAGGGACCAAAGGAACTGACCAGTTTAAGTGTGATATTTCACCCTAAACACTGAAAGTCCAAAATCAGCTTCAAAGAGCTTCAAAAGGACTTTTGTTCGACGGCTCGGCGCCGTGAGTGGAAGAGAAGGGTTAAAATGATATATAAGTCAGAGTCACCCCTTACTCATTGTCTTCTGATATCATCTGAATTGCTACCTGATTGCTGAGAGAAATGCAATGTCTTGGGATGATTGCTGTATGAACTGCCAGTCCAGCTGGGACTGTTTCATCATTTCCCATCTTTAAGTAAGTGTCCATATTTTGCCTGTTATTTGTATAATCTGTGTGTTCACCTTTATCAAGGAATAAACTATATTTTATCATATCTAAGTCTCGTCCCAGTTCAGACCCAGGTATATATATATATTTATATATATTTTGTGTAAATTACAGCCTGTCATAAGCTACCGTGACAGCACCTACTACGGAGGTCTGTATCTCCGGAAGTAGGGGGTCCCCAGAGATTAAATTACTGGGGTTCAGCTCCGGAGACCCCCTCCTTCAATCCCATGTAAAAATGTGCACCCCAAAAGTTGCCGGCTTTAGTATGGTTAATGAAAAGGACGTTTTAGCAATTATATGTCGCATCGGGAGGAGTCTCGCATGCAAATTAGGCACCCTCCTTCCTGTCATACCCCTTTAAAATGCATGGAGTGAATAGTGATGTTAAATATTTACTCACCATAACTTATTTAATGCGTGGTTAAACCTATCCCAGCTTCCCATTGCAAAGCCAGTGTAGCATTCTTACTGGGACAACTAGTTTACCTAAGGGGTTAACTTATGCAGGATGAGGTGTCCCACACCCCTGGAATGCCCTTCCCCTCAATACCCGACTAGCACCCTCTCTATCCACCTTTAAGACCCACCTGCTTAACGAAGCATATGAATAGCACTGTGGTTAATATTAGACACACAATACATTAACCTTGGCCCCCTGCAGACGCACTTACCAGAACTCCCTCCTACTGTCTCTGTACGTTCTTCCTACCTACCAATTAGATTGTAAGCTCCTCGGGGCAGGGACTCCTCTTCCTTAATGTTATGTTTATGTCTAAAGCACTTATTCCCATGATCTGTTATTTGTTATCTATATGATTGTTACGTGTATTATTGCTGTGAAGCGCTATGTGCATTAATGGTGCTATATAAATAAAGACATACTTACATACATACATACATACTTACATACACACACACACACACATACATACACACACACACACACATACATACACATACATACACATACACACACACACACACACACACACACACATACATATACACACACACATACATACATACACATACACACACACACACATACATACACACATACATACCCCGGAAAACTATTCACACATTGGAAGTAAGTAGAAACACTTTATTTAACCGTATCAGAAGCGGTTCTGTTTGTACTTGTACGGCTGAGACTAATTAAGCGCGAAGGTTTGACTGATCGCTATTCTCATACTGATAAGACGGAGTGTGCCAATATATTTATTTATAACGTGTGTTACCAGGAAGTGATACAGTGAGAGTTACCGCTCGTTTCCACGCGTGTCCTGGGCACAGAGTTATAACGTGTTACAGGCAGTAATACAGTGAGAGTTACCGCTCGTTCTCACGCATGTCCTGGGCACAGAGTTATAACGTGTTACAGGAAGTAGTGACACTGCTCGCCAGCGTGGCCCGGGAAAGGTTGGAAATTGCCCAACGACAAATTTGGTGTAGAGGCTGCGTAGTTGTTTTATACGGCCCAACACCCTTAAAAGAATATAACGTGTTACAGGCACCGTATACAGTTGGAGATTGTGACCTCTTCGTTCTCACTCATGTCCTGGGCCACAGAGTTAGTAAAGTGTTCAGCAGTATACAGTGTGAGAGTACTCCGCTTCACTCATCCACTCATGCCTGCCGCACAGAGTTATACATGTGTTACAGGCAGTATACAGTGAGAGTACCGCTCCACTCGCCCACCACGGTCCTGGGCCACGTAAAGTTATAACATGTATTACGGCGCAGTAATACATGTGAGAGTACCACTCTGCGTCTCACCATGTCTGGCGCACAGAGCCCAGTATACAAGTGTGTTTACGGCAGAATTGCGCAGTACTACAGTGAGAGTTACCTCTCGTTCTCGCACCATGTCCTGGGCACAGGTTATAACTGTTGTTACAGCAGATACAGTGAGAGTTACCTCTCGTCTCACGCTATCATGTCCTGGGCACAGAGTTATAACAGGTTACAGGCAGTAATACAGGAGAGTTACCTCCGTCTCACGCATGTCCTGGGCACGAGTTATAACTGTGTTACAGGCAGCGAATACAGTGAGAGTTACCCTCGTTCTCACGCATGTCCTGGGCACAGAGGTATAACGTGTGTTACAGGCAGTAATACAGTGGAGTTCCTCTGTTCCCACGCATGTCCTGGCACAGAGATTATACGTGTTACAGGCAGAAAACAGTGAGATACCTCTCGTTCTACAGCATGTCCTGCGGCACAGAGTGTATAACTGTTACGCAGAGTATACAGTGAGAGGTACCTCTCGTTCGCACGCATGTCCTGGCCCAGGAGTATATAACGTGTTAGGCAGTAATAACAGTGGAGAGGTACCTCTCGTTCTCACGCCATGTCCTGGGCACAGAGTTATACTGTGTTACAGGCTAGCTAGTAATACACTAGTCGAGAGTTACCTCTCGCTCTCACGCATGTCCTCGAGCACAGAGTGTTTATAAAGTACTACATGTGTTACAGCGCAGATAGATGACAGTAGTAATACAGGAGTTACCTCCTCGTTCTCACGCATGTCCTGGGCACAGAGGATAACATGTGTTACAGGCACGTAATACAGTGAGAGTTACCTCTTCTCACGCATGTCCTGGGCACAGAGTTATAACGTGCTGTACAGGCCGTATATACAGTGAGAGTTAGCCTCGCTTCTCACGCATGTCCTGGGCCACAGAGGTATAACATGTGTTACAGGAGCTAAATACAGTGAGAGTTACCTCTCGTTCTCAGCATGTCCTCGGCACAGGTTATAACGTGTGTGACAGGCAGTAGTAATACAGCGTGAGAGTTACCCTCCGCTCTTACGCATGTCTGGGCACAGAAGTATAAGTGTACAGGCAGTAACAGTGAGAGATTACCTCCCGTTCTCACGAATGTCGGGCACAGGAGTATAACATGTGTTACAGGCACTAGTAGAATCAGTGAGAGTTACCTCCTCGTTCTCACGCATGTCTTGTGGCACAGAGTTATAACGTGTTACAGGCAGTAATACAGTGAGAGTTACCGCTCCGCTTCTCACGAACATTGTCCTGGGAACAGATGTTTATAAGTGTTACAGGCGAGTAATAAGTGTGAGAGTACTCTCGTTCTCACGCATTGTCCTGGGCACAGAGTTATAACTATGTTTACAGCGCAGTAATACAGTGAGAGTACCTCTCGTTCTCACGCATGTCCTGGGCACAGAGTTATAACGTGTTACAGGCAGTAATACAGTGAGAGCTTACACTCTCGCTCTCACGCATGTCCTGGCCACAGAGTTATAACTCGGTACAGGCAGTATACATGAGAGATTACTCTCGTTCTCACGCATGCATCCTGCACAGAGTTATAACCGTGTTACAGAGCAGTATACAGTGAGAGTGTCTACCTTCGTTCTCACGCATGGTCCTGGGCCACAGAGTTGAAAGATCTGGTTACAGGCAGTAATACAGTGAGAGTTACCTCCCGTTCTCACGCATGTCCCCTGGGCCACAGAGTTATAACATAGTGTATTCTCCTCCTAGGCCAATAGTACAGTACGGAGTACCCTATCGTAGGAGCGCTGGGAACAGAGCTAGGAGTAGAACCGTAGTTCGAGTGCAGAAACAGGGAGAGGTACTTTGGCCGGCGGCATCGAGGAGGGGATTTACTAACGTTCTCCGTGCATAAGTAATACAGTGGAGAGTTACCTCTCGTTCTCACGCTCGTCCTGGGACAACAGAGTTATAACATGTCATGTTACAGGCTAGTAATACAGTGAGAGTACCTCTCGCTCTACGCATGTCCTGGGCACAGACGTTTATAAACATGTAGTTACAGGCAGTAATGTATACAGTGAGAGAGTCTACACTCTGCCTTTCTCACGCCATGTCCTGGGCAAGAAGGTTATAACGTGGTGTCGCCGTACAAGGCAGCTAATACAGTGGAGAGGTTACCTCTCGCTCTCACGACATGTCCCTGGAGAACAGAGTTTTTGTCAAGAGTTTGAGTAACGTGTTACAGGACAGTACTTACAGTGCAGAGGTACCTCTCGTTCTCAGCCATGAGTCCTGCGGACCAACGAGACTTCTTGTGGACCAGAGTTATAACATGTGTGTACAGCGACGTAATACAGCTGAGATGGACCTCTCGTTCCACGAACGCATTTTTTTGTTCCTGCAAGTTGCTGCACAGAGTTTATAAGTGTCTTACAGGCCCGGAGTAATACACCAGTGAGAGTACCTCTCGCTTCTCACCATGTCCTGAGGCCAGAGTATAATGTTGCTTAACAGGCCAGTTAACGCTTCTAGTAACTAACAGATGAGCAATGTATACACTTAAAACTAGATTTCAAAAGAATGTAATGACGGAATTGTATGCGCTCAAGTGCAAAGAATTTTCTCACAAAGAAAACCAAAGCCCCCCACTTAAACCCACTAAGGTCTCGCCCCATACGCGCGGTTTCCAAAGTCAATCCACAACCATATCCAACCAACAACTGCCACCCAACAAATTTTACACTATTTAACATATAAATGTGAGATGTGATGTGGGGAGTTGGTGTATGGATTATGATGGTTTGGTTGATATATAGGTTTCCAAACTCTCTCATCCACCACTCTCGTGGCCGATGTGCGTTTTCTGTGGTTGGACTTTCTACTCAGGTTTCGGCCTCCATGTTTTTACCTTCACCAACCCCTCTGCCGCACGCACAAGTTCCGTGGCTCCCCATCCTGAAGGACCCCTTCGCTTTTTGATAGTTTTTCCGCGGTTCCTGTCAGTCCCTTCACCCTTTTCCCCTCTTCCCATGTTATTTCCGTTGCCTTTTGTCCATGGCGGCCCAAAGATGTTATAATGTGTTACAGGACTAGCTTGCCTAGTAATACAGTAGAGAGTTACCTCTCGCTCTCACGCAGTCCTGCGGCCACAGATATGTATAACGTGATTTAACCGGATAGTAGTAGTAATAAAGTGATGAAGTTACCGCTCGCACCCTCACGACATGTCCTGGGCCCACAGAGTTTAATGTGGTGCTTACAGGCAGTTTAATCACATGAGGTAGTTACCTGACTAGTTATACGCATGTCCTGGGCACAGAGTTATAACATGTTTACAGGCAGGATACAGTGAAGCGAGTACCTACTCCGTTCTCACGCATGTCCTAGGGCACATGAGTTTTTATAACGATGTTTACAGGCCAGTGATTACGAGTGAGTAGTTGAGACGGTGTACCTCCCGCTTCTCACGACTATAGTCATGGGCACACAGTTATAGAAACGTGGGTTTAAAGGCCATAATACAGTGAGAGTACCTCCCGGTTCTCACGCGATGTACATGCCGGCCACAGAGTTATAACGTGTAAAGGCACTCCCAGATACTACAGTGCAGGAGGTTACCTCTCGCTCTACGCACATGTCCTGCGGCGCCAACAGAGTTGTAGTTAATTATAACAGTGTTACAGGCCAGATTAGCTGGAATACAGCTTGCAGAGGTACCTCTCGCTTCTCAGCATGTCCTGCGGCACAGAGTTAAACATGTGCTTACTAGGCAGTAATACAGTGAGAGTTACCTAGCCGTTCGCACGCATGTGTCCTGTGGCACAGAGTTTAACATGATGTTACAGGCAGAAGCTAATACAGTGAGAGTTACCTCTACGTCTTCATCGAAGTCCTGCCCGGCACATGGAGTCCATATAACACGTTGTTACACTAGTTTTGTCACAGCTAATTACAGTGAGAGTCCTCTCGCTCTATCACGACATGCTCTGGGCACGAGTATACGGTTACTCAGGATCAGGGTTAATAGAGCGTATATAACAGTGAGAGTTACCTCTCGTTCTCCACGCATGTCCTGGGCCACAGAGAACTATAACATGTGTTACAGGCAGTCAAATACAGTGAGAGTTACCTCTCGTTCTCACGTTGTCCTGGCAGCACAGGTTATAACGTCGGTTTTGTGTACACGGACACCGCTTCGTAATCACAGATCGAGAGTATACTCTCGTTCCAGATTGGTCTAGCGGCACAGAGTTAAATGTGTTCACACAGCATGCTAGTAATACCCTGAGAGTAGTACCTCTAGTCTTCCACGTATGTCTGCTCGGCCACATGCTAGCTTAGAACGTGTTACAGGCACGTAATACAGTTGAGAGCTCTACCTCTGTTCTACGCATGTCTGGCGCAACAGAGTTTATAAAGTGGACAGACAGAATACAGTGGAGAGCTTACCTCCGCTTCCACGTCATGTCTCTGGGCCCACAGAGTTCTATTTATAACATGGGCGATCAGGCCAGTAATAGCAGTGAGAGTACCTCTCGTCTCACATGTCCGGGGCAATCTCACAGAGTATTTAATGTGTTACAGGCCCGTAATACAGTGAGAGTACCCTCTCGTTCTCACGCAAGTGTCCTGGAGCACAGAGTGTTATAACATGTGTTCAGGCGAGTAAGACAGTGAGGAGTTACCTCTCGTATCACGCATGTCCTTGGCGCACAGAGTGTTTATCAACAGGCCTATACAGAGAAGTACTGTTTCGAGCTATACAGTGAGAATGACCTCTCTTGCATAACGGTATGTACTTGGCGCCACAGAGTTATATGCTGTTACAGAAGTAGACAGTGAGAGTAACTCTCGTTCTCACGCATGTCACTCGGTGCACAGAGTAAACATTGTTACAGGATGTAATACAGTGAGAGGGTTACCTCTCTGTTCTCCCGCAGTTGATCCTGCGGCACGAGTTGAAATCCCCATTACTCTCTCCCCCTATTAGAAATCCCCTTTACTCTCTCCCCCTATTAGAAATACCCTTTACTCTCCCCCTATTAGAAATCCCCTTTACTCTCTCCCTATTAGAAATCCCCTTTACTCTCTTGTAATCCGGAGTCACTCCAGATGTTATATGACTGTGTTTTCTCTCTCCAAGAACCATTTACTCGGATGGGAACGAAGTGCTGGTCCAGTTTGTGTCCGATCTCAGCGTCACCGCTGACGGGTTCATAGCTCATTACAGGATGAGAGACGCCTCGGACGCACCAAAGATCACCCCAGCCACGAAACCCACATCCGTCAGCGTCCCGGACACCAGGCGGCCCGCCACGAAACCCAAACCCACCCAGAAAACCACAGTCAGACCCGCCACAAAACCCAGGCCCACCAAAGCTGGGATATTGGCGCCCACCGCAGGACCTAAGCGCAAAGTGACCACTGCTCCAGGGGCGGGGAAAGGTTGGAAATGCAACGACAAATTTGGGTTTTTATACGGCAACCCCCTATAAAAGATATATAACGTGTTACAGGCAGTAATACAGTGAGAGTTACCTCTCGTTCTCACGCATGTCCTGGGCACAGAGTTATAACGTGTTACAGGCAGTAATACAGTGAGAGTTACCTCTCGTTCTCACGCATGTCCTGGGCACAGAGTTATAACATGTGTTACAGGCAGTAATACAGTG
>WSYH01003072.1:38562-61883 GCA_036426205.1 Ascaphus truei
TGGTCAACTCCAGTCCTCGACCATCAAGTGGTCAACTCCAGTCCTCAAGGGCTACCTACAGGCCAGATTATTAGGGATATCCCTGCTTCAGCAAAGGGGGCTCAATCAGTGGCTGTCTTTGAGCCACCTGTGCTGAAGCAGGGATATCCTGAAAACTGAACCTTGAGGACCCCTGAAGTAGGGGAAAAGCAAGTGGCGCCTGCACTAGATGAGACGTCTCAATCTTTCAGCAGTTCACAGGCCGCACGATCACATTACAGGTGTACGCAATACACATGTGCTGAATAAAAAATGCCCCCTGAACGTATGAAATTTCTATCCGGAACTTGGCACAAAAAGCCAAAGCAAGCAGCTGGCTCCCAGGTGCCAGGACCATGTATTAGATATTGATGCAGAGTAGCAAGGAGAGGTTACAGCGTGGCACAACCAGGCTTGTCGTGAACAAGGTGGGCGAAGCGCCGTTTTGGTGCAAAACGCGTTGGAGGATGCTGCGCTTCCTTTTATTGATGGCAGAAATAGCAAGCATATTATTGAGCTGTGTTTGCACCGGTGCTGTGCTTCGGTTCTTTCATCATTGTCGTAAGCAAATCAACTCATTTTATTCGAATATTGACGTTTCCGTGTCACATTACACCATCAGCAGGAGGCGGGAAATCAGGGGTCACCACAAGTCTGGCTGTGCCAGGGTGCCCTAGGGGTGGGCAACTCCAGTCCTCAAGGGCCGCCAACAGATCGGGCTTTCAGGATATCCCTGCTTCAGCCCCGGTGGCTCAGTCATTATGACCACCGCCTGTGCTGAAGCAGGGATAGCCTGAAAACCCTACCAGTTGGTGGCTCTTGAGGAGTGGAGTTGAGTGCAGCATCTGCCCTATCTGAGCACCCAGCAATGTTACGAGGGAGCATCTTGTTCCAATATCTTTACAGTAAGGAGAGTATTCGTCTTTTCTATATCTCGGCACAGTAACACGGAACAAGAGAAGACAAAGATGTCCCATTCAATGCTGCAATGTGTTGTAGTTAAATAATACTGGCCATCTTCAAAGTTTCTTCCAACCAACAAAAGGCTGGGAAATGTCCCCAAAAAGCAGAGATCTGCATGGAGAAATACAGGTCATTTGCATAGAAATTATGCAACCAATTGTGGGTTTGAGGGCACTCCTTTGCTGCCATGGGAATAAATATATCAGTCACTTATCTTTTCCTGGTCGCAGACCAACTGAGCGAGCGGGTCATCCAAGCAAAGTAAATATATAGTTAGCCGCAGCACTCCCCACATAAAAACGTTTCTTTATAACACGCGCGCGGCCAATGTGTCGCACAGCGCTTCACAAGGGCCCGGCTGGTGCAGATAAAGCGGCATTTTTAAATATACATTCAGATGGATTGAAAAACTAAATATTTTAATCTAAGGCCGCGATTATAGTGCTGCCGGCGGCGCCACCAAAACAAATACCTCAATTCCAAGGGAGCTGCAGAGTGTGCACGACCGCGGCGAAGCGGCTGCACCGAGACAAAATCATGTTTTACATGCAGCAACCGCGTCACGCGACTGGTGCACACGCGCCGCAGGCACTATAATCACGGCCCAAGGAGGAGTGCTGCGGACAGCAGATCTCTCACACACACACACACACACACACACACACACACACACGTTATGGTGAGTAAAACCGACAACTCTCCGCCGTACAGTAATAAAGAACACCATGCCCCCAACAGTACAGAATGCTTCCACTGCAGCCAAGGATTCTGGGTAATGACATGCAAACGAGCACTTCTGGCTTCTCACCCACTTTAATGACCCACGCTAAGAAAGTGACGCACGATGAATGCTCGTGTGTTTGCGATGTGGTTAGAGCAGGTCACGATTCACTTTGTGCGTATAACAGAGGAAACCGGGGAACAATGGACATGGGTAACAAACAGAAAAATCGGTGCAGTTTTTGTCCCACTTACATTTTAAGTTCTGGTAATAAATATGCAGGTATATCCCCCCCACGGGACCCAGCGTTCATTTAAAGCTGCAATTCAAGCAATATCTTACGTGTGTTTTTAATAAATCAGTTCTGTGCTATAAGAAAATACTTGTCGCATTTAAATTAAAAAAATTCTAATGTAGCAAGCATTTTTGTTCCTATAGCAACCATTTGCAAAGTCACATCCTCTTCCCCTTCTGAAACAGTATCACCTTTTTGAGCCCTGCCCTAAAGCAGTGAACCAATTGAATCTAGTGCCTGCCTGGTCACATGATCTTGCTCACAGAACTTTGGCGGTCAGTGCAGCAGAAGAGGACCCAAGATGCATTTATTGAACCCCGAACCGAAACTTCAGCGATCGATCGTTCGGCAACTTAGCCAATCCCTTGACAGTGTGTAGATTCTATTGATGCACGTGTTGAATGAAAAAATTAAATTAAAAAAAAGTCAGCTTGAACTGCAGCTTTAATCTCCAACCTTGTGAAACTATAGTTCTTTGTTGACCTCTAGTGGCCAAAACTGGAACATACAGAGATTACAGAAGCAGTCGCCGCTTCAATTTATTACAAGTAGGAAGCAGGGTGTCTCCAGAGCTGAACCCCTTAATTTCAGGTCTGGAGACTCCCTGGTTCCAGAGAAGGTGCCGCTGGTAGCCTCCTTTCCAGAACAAAACCATGTTTACATCTCTTGCGTTCTGCGGACCAATAGCAAGACTCGTCATCTGCCCCAGCTTCCTATTGGCCTGCGTAGCTTTAATTACTAGCCCCTAACCAGGTACGTAAGCAGGGGGTCCAGCTTTAATTACTAGCCCCTAACCAGGTACGTAAGCAGGGGGTCCAGCTTTAATTACTAGCCCCTAACCAGGTACGTAAGCAGGGGGTCCAGATTTAATTACTAGCCCCTAACCAGGTAACGTAGAGCAGGGGCTCAGCTTAATTAAGTAGCCCCTAACAAGGTACGTAAGCAGGGGTCAGCTATAATTACACCCCTAAACCAGGCTTTAGTAAGCAGGGGGTCCAGCTTTAATTACTAGCCCCTAACCAGGTACGTAAGCAGGGGGTCCAGAAGTGGAAATAAACACGCTTCAGCGACGAGGACACATACACAGCAGCAAAACCGGGACCCCTTTTATTTTTCGTCATATCTTGCAGAAAAGTCACTACCGTTTCATGAACATTTGAGCAATTATAGGTCTGTCACAGGAGATTATTACATGGAAGAATTGTTTGATAGTCTAATACATATCCTTTGGAATTGGTGACAGCGTGATGACCTCATCGAGTGCATAGTTACAACATGGTGCTTAGCGAAGATAAGCGCGTTAGAAAATGCAAGAATTATGGGCCAATACAAAGACATAAAATGTTTCCTGATAAAGGACGGGCGCTAGGAGGGCTGAAAAACCTCATTTGTAAAAAAACGTTATCCTACAGGAATGGGCGCAGCGGGTTATCGATCATGCAATCAGACAGTGGCGTTCTCGTCTTCTGGCGCGCGTTTCAGCGGAAGAAGGAGCTTTTGAACACACTTGATATTAATCTTAATGTTTCAGAGTAGAGCACAACAGTTTAACACATTTACGCGTTACGAAGGAAAAGCTCCTATTTCTCGTTTAATGAACATGAACCTCCCGCAGTGTACCCGATACTTGTGGACATAATAGAGTGGCATCAATTTCGTGAAGATCAGTTGATCAACATTGTGCTTCTTAAATATGTAGATTAACACTAACAGGCCTACAATTGTGTGAGAAATATAGAAGACATGACGAGAAAAACTAAAGGGGTCCCTTTTTTCCTGAACACGGTGTGACACACACTACATAATTATGTCCAATATTAATTCGAATATGCGTTCACCCTTCCTACAGAATATAGGACAACTACACAACATTGTATCCTAACCTCACATTCCTGGATACACAAGACATTTCTCCACCAATCCCAGCTCATGATTGGCACATTAAAAGAAAACCTAGAACCATCACCTCCCTCTCTGTTGTATACCAGAAGTAGCCAACTCCCGTCCGCAAGGGCCACCAACACATCAGGTTTTAAGGATAGACTCAATGGCCCACTTGTGCGGAAGTAGGGATATCCTTAAACCCTGACCTGTTGGTGGCCCTTGAAGACTGCAGTTGGCCACCCCTGCTGTATGCATAGGCACCCATACCACACACACACCACTAGCGACCGCTCCCTCTTGTGTTATACCTTCATTGCGAACCAGTCCCAAAGAAAGACAGCACAAACCCTGGGTATGACCGAATTCATTTTATCTTCACAACCCCCCATCCCATGCTGCCGACGCCACAGGCTCCCAGAGGCCTGCGCATTATAAATTATTACCCCCTGTGCTGCGCGGTGCTGGAGGCTCCAGCCAGCAGGGAATGCATGAAATGAACAGCCTAGTGAAGGCGACAGATAACCCCCCCCCCCCATGTTAAGCAAGGTCTTGCATTCAAAGTGTATTCCCCTACCACCCCAAACTTTTACAATAAACCTCAGTCAAAAGCAGTTCTCATTACCCTTGGCAACAATGCAGAGGTGGTACAAATTCTCCATCTACAGCGATTTGGGGTGAATTGCAAAACCTTGTCGCTAAAATCAACACCTCAAAGAGCGTCATCCAAAAGTTCTGTTAAAGCACCATTTGTTTATTCGTTCCCACAGAAGTGCGTCTGGTAAGGAGAAGTTACATCCCTACTTTTTTTTTTTTTTTACATTTTAATTCATTCAAATAAAATAAGGAGAATGCGAGGGGGGGGAGGGATAGAGGGGGAAAAAATAATAATAATTAAAAAAACAAAAAAAACTCTGTACCACGGTTATTTCATTTTTTTCAGTTTCTCTTAAAAGTAATTTTACACGTCCGGTCTTTAAGAATCTTTTTATCTACAAGTGATCAACCTTTAAAAAGTTTTCATAGCACGCGGTTGGGTGTTAAAAAAACAAAACAAAAAAAAAAAGAATGGAGTCAGTCATCGGTCTTATCAGACGGGGAGGCTTGTGTGAATGAGTTTGCACATCTACCCCCCACCAACCACCCCAAACCCTCCCTTGTCTGCCTTCATGCCACTTCCACCATGAAATTGCCCACGGCTTGAGGTTCCAGAGCGTCAGTGTCTTGGGTGCGGTGTGTCAGTTGGTGTCGCTTGAAGCTTGAGCGGCGGAAAAAGCACTTGTTGCAAAGCGGGCAGGTGAAGGGTCCCCCTTGCTCGTGGATCTTGCGGTGCGTGGCAAGACGGCTAGCAACACGGAAGGCTTTGTCACAGTCCTGGCACGGGTATCGGTTCTGGTCGGAGTGAATGCGGAGGTGGTTCTTCAGGGCAAGGAGGTTGAAGAATTCCTTGCTGCAGGCAGGGCATTGGTAGACACCTGTGCTGTGAGTCTTCTTGTGGTTCAGCAGACTGCCAGCATGGCGGTAAGATCTCTCACACTGGTTGCACTTGAATCTACGCTCTTCTTGGCTGTTTGGGGTATCTTGGCTGGGGATGTCTTCATTTGACACCGATGGGTCCTCGTCGCTGTTCTTTGTACCTGCCTCCTTTGGAAGGGAGGGAGAAAGTGGTGGAGGAGGAAACTGTACTTCTTTGTGAGTTCGTTGGTGGTGCCTGAGGGTCAGTTTACTGCTAAAGCCACGGTTGCAGATTGGGCAATGGAAGGGCCTCTCGCCGGTGTGGACTCTACGGTGGCAGATCAGCTCTCGGGAAGCCCGGAATGCTTTTCCACATTCAAGGCACTGGAAGCGTTTCTCGGCAGTGTGAGTACGAAGATGGTTCTTGATAGCCATTGGGTTGAAAAACTGCTTGAGGCAAATGGAGCACTTGTACACCCCAGTCTTGTGAGTGTTCTTGTGGTTCAGTAGACTTCCAGCATGTCTATAGGTGCGGCCACATAGATTGCACTGATAAGGCCGCTCCGATGCCTGGTGTTCTTCTGTAGGGTCTAGGGACCCATCTGCCTGGCTTTGGCTAAATTCCAAGACTGACTGCCAATGGTCAATGCCAATATTGCTTTCCCTGCATGGGTGACTTTCGAGTTCCTCATGGCTGAGAAATAAGATTCCGCAGTCTGGACAGCTTGGCTTTAATGGTGATGATGGGCTCTGGCTCACTGGGGTGGTTTCCTTTGCACTTGTGGATGTATCACTACCAGTGCTTCGTGATCTTTTACGAGATCGCCCCAGTTTCCTCGATTGAATGGAGGGTGTCTCTTGCCCTAGGGGTTCTTCCCCAACTTGACTCTCTAGCAGTGGTTGATTACTAGGGTTTTGCAGGGAATTAGATTGGGCAATCTCTTGGACATGAACAAGCTGGTGTCTGTTTAGCTGTCTCTGCCACTTGAAGGCTTTTCCACACTCTCGGCAATGGTGCCTCTTCACCTCATAGTGAGTACGCTGATGGTTCTTCATGGCCATGAGGTTGGGATAGGTCTTATCACAAATTGAGCAGCAGTATTGGCCCATAGTGTGGCTTTTCTTGTGATTAACAAGGCTCCCTGCATGTCGGTATGACCTCCCACACTCCTCGCACTGGTAGGGTCGCGAGTCAGGGTTCAGTTCATTCTTTATAAGATTTTGCACTGGAACATCAGGGTGTGAATTATTTTCATCCACACCAGCCCCCCGATTCAAAAGAAGATCACACTGAATGTTAGAGACACTAGGGGAGGGTGAACCTTTTCGCTTTGCCAGAGTAACTCTGCGAGTTTTTGTCCCTCTGCGGTTGCGTCGCCCTGGCTTTTTGGCTGCAGCCCTATCCCGGTGAATTCTTTGGTGAGTGTCCAGTTGCTTATGCAGGCGAAAAGCTTTACCGCAGTCCAGGCATTTGTGCCTCTTCAACTCAAAGTGTATGCGGTTGTGGTTTTTCATCGCCATAAGGTTAAAGAAACGCTTCTGACATATGGCACACCGGAAGATGCCAGTCTTGTGAGTCTGCTTGTGGTTGATTAGACTTCCTGCGTGCCTGTAGCTCCTTCCGCATACTTCACAACGGAACGGACGTTGATGGAAACCCATTTCTCCTGCCTCCCTGGTCTGGAGTAACCCTGTGATAGATGATGGTTGTTCCCCTTCTCCGTCCATTGCCTGATGTGCATCAAGGGAATGCCTGGTGTTCTCGGTGTAGCCGTTGCAATTGCCGGATAAATGTTTTACTAGCTCCTTTGGTCCAAAAAAGAATTTACCGCAAAATTCACATATTTTAATGGATTTGTCATTTGCATTGGACACATTGAGAGAATCATTTAAGGATGTGCCTGGAACTGTATCATCAAAGCTCCGATTTGTCAGGCCTATGCGTCTTTTGCTCGGTTTTCTTATAGATTTTGTGCCAGACCTTCTACTTGATGCCTTGGTATTTTTTATATTAGTTTGGGGGTGAATTTGGGAAGAAGGATGCACTTCTAAGTTGGTGTTTTCTTTAGATATAGGTTCCGTGCATGGTTCAGAGTTACAGTACAGAAGATTAGAGGCATATGGATCTGACAGAGACAGTCTGGGGGTAGAAATATAGCTAAACAGCTCTCCGGTGTCACCAGCGTATGTACTGGGCAGCTCATGCAGATTTCCGAGTGCAGCCTGACTCTTACATTTGGGATGGTGGCGTAGGTGGTTCCTATAAGCTGCCAAGTTAGGGTACTGCCTAGAACATGCAAAGCACTGAAAATTTCCAACAAGATGGGTCTTTTTATGATTCACTAGGCTTCCACCATGCCGGTATGTCTTTCCACACTGGTCACAAGTATATGGACGATTCTCTGGCCCTTCCCCATTCTTCGGAGGCTCCCCAGAGTCTTCTTCTTTTAACCCTAGGCTTAAATGCAGGCTATTATTCTCAAAATCCACTGCAGGATGAGTGCGAGTTTCATCTGCAGATAGCCTCTCTTCGTTACTGTGGCTCAAGCTGTGGACCTTCAAGCTCTCCAGGTCATCATAAGTTTTGCCACAGAAGCCACAGATGTGGGATAGGTGAGGTCCTCCATCAGCATCACTGGGATCCCCTTCAGTGTCCTCCATTTCGTTCTTTATTCGCCTTAACAGCTCCCTCTCAGAAGAATGCATGGGGAATGGAAACTCTGATACCTGCCCTTCAGTGTTCAGGCCAGGAGGTGTGTCATGCATCACTTGATTTTCATGTGCCACCTGGTGCTGGTGGAAATCTGTTTCATTGGAGAAAACCATTCCACAGTGGCCACAGTCATAACTGTGACCCACAGACAGACGGTCCTCTGCATGTTCCTTATTCTCTGAACCATCTAAGATGTCTCTGTTGTTGTTCCTAAGTGCCTGGGTGTGGGACTGAAAATGATTTCTCAAGGCTAAGAGATTAGGGTATTCTTTGGGACAAAAAGAACACTGGTATATGCCAGTTTGATGGGTGTGTTTATGGTCATTTAAACTCTCCAGACTACTGAACACATCCCCGCACTCTTCACATGTATAAACGAGACCTTCAGTTTCTTCTCCTGCAGAATTCACGTCTTTACTGTCACAGTCTTCGTTTTGTTGCCTTAGCAAGTCGTCTTCTGAAGTAATGGAACAATCCGGGATATTATGGTCTCCAACATCTTCGTAGACAGGGTCATTATGGTCTCCCTCTGCTCCTGGGTGATTTTTAAAGTCCTGTTCAACATCTGGTTCAATTGCCTCTTCTGCCTGGTGCTCCCAACTGTCTCCTTCTAGTGCCATATGCACCTCTTGATGGACCACCAGTTCTTCTTCACTTTGGAAGAATTCTTTGCAGCTTACGCAACCAAACAATCCCTTCTTGTCCTGGGAGAAACACGCATCAGGATACAGAAACTCAGACCTGTTAACTTCTGCCTTTCTCCCCCTCTTGCCCTTGTGGTGAATTCGGAGATGATTTTTTAAGGCAGCCAGGTTGTGTACTTGCTTGGAGCAGATCGAGCAACTGTAGTCTCCAGTTTGATGGGTCCGCTTGTGGTTGATTAAGCTCCCCGAGTGCCTGTATGTCTTTCCACAAAGGTCGCAGTCATATACCCTCCGTCCTGGTTGGGTTTCTGGACCTCTTCCTGGAGGCTCTGTTGGCTCTTCTGTTTTGCAAACACGGTCTTCAGAACTAATGAACATGCCAATATCGCCTTTTGAGTCTGTGGAGATCTCTTTGGAAGCTGAGGCTGCCACATTTTTATTACAGCGCTGCCTGTGAGTTCGGAAGTTCTTGGCACTGAAAAAAAACTTCCCGCAGGAGCCACAGATGTGTGACTCTCCCGATGTTCCTTCTGCACCGTCAGCATCAGTTTCAAGCTTGGGAGTCACATACAACTTGTCATTTAGGTTCATTTGAAAAGATGCTCCACGTATGGAGCTGGTCTTTTTTGGTAATTGTCCTCGCTTGCCGAGTCCCAGCTGGCGACCTCGCAAGTTTGTCCGATGCTTGGAAGTGTTATCCCGTTTTCCTGCGCGCGATCGAGAATGGAACCGTGTGTGGTTTCTCAGAGCCATTAGGTTAGAGTATTGCTTGGGGCAGAGAGAGCATTGATAGGTCCCTGTCTGATGTGTGAGCTTATGATTCAACAAGCTACTCTTGTGTCGGTACGCCCTTCCGCAGGTCTCACATTTATATGGACGATTGTCGGATGACAGGCCTTGTTCTTCCAATTCAGAGGAGTCCATCTCTTTTGAAACAGTGCGATCATCTTCTACAGATTGCTCAGAGTAAGGCAATGTTTTTTGGAAACTGGGGCTAGGGTTGTCTTTCTTAGCGCTCTCTGGGGGCATTTCTGCAGATTCCTCTTGGCTCCATTGCTGCATGGGCCGCTGAAGAGCGAGGTTCTCCACCTCCCGCTTAATCGCATCTGGAATCCCAGCACCACTTGAATAAGCAGAGTCCTCGCTGCTGCCTTTTGAACTCTGGAGATTCTCCCCCCAACAGTTATCTGATGTAGGAACCTCTTCAGTATGTTGGACATCACTGCAGGCTTCCTCCATCATGCCTACTTCTGGGTGAAGCGCTTGGTGCTGCAGGAAGTCTCTCTCACATGTTAAAACTTCAGTACAGATGTTGCACTGGTATAACTCCACTGCGCCCTTGGAGAGCTCATGGGTGAAGCTGGTAGAGTGGAAGAAAGTGTCCTCCAGCTTCCTTCCTGCCCTGGATTTGAAGTGGGCTCGGAGGTGGTTTTTCAAGGCTGCCATGTTATACAGCTGCTTGGAACATAGGGAGCAGCTATATACCCCGGTCTGGTGCGTTTTTTTGTGATTAATAAGGCTCCCAGCGTGCCTGTATGTCCTTCCACACTCTTGGCACATAAAAGGCCTGTTTTCCAAGTTCTCCCCAGGCTTGGCTTCTTCTTCATCAGTGCCTTCCGATCCTTGTTGCTCAATCTGGTGCTCAGTAGTCTCATCCTTGCAGATGGGTAAATATTTGTGGTCCTTTGTACTCTGTTTTTCTTGCACTAGATTTTCTTTGCTTGAAAATTGTAGCAGGGGCTCTAAGCTCAACGTTTCACTGCTCTCTTTTTTGATGGTCTTCACCGAGGTATCTAAAGAGCCATGCCCAGCATCCTGGAAATTGCCCAGCATGCGTTGCGCTTTCATTGTCTCTTCCTCCGAGGTGCTGCTCTCCGATATGTCTGACAGTCTTTGTTGATCAAGATGCCTTTCCATAGATTCTTCAGGGAGTGAAGTAGCATTTGGGGGTGGATTTGATTCTTCTTCTGCCGCCAGGTGGTTTGCCAGCTTTTTGGAGGAACAAGAGGATTTGCAGCGTGAATGGAGGCGGCAATGGTTCTTCATAGCCATGAGGTTGGAGAATTCCTTGTAGCAGATGGCACACTGGTACACACCCACCGTATGACTCTGCTTGTGGTTGGCCAGGCTACCTGCGTGTTTGTAAGCTTTCCCACACTGGTTGCATTTGTAGCGACGTTCTGCAAAGCTGCTATCAGCCAACTGATCTTCCATTTCTTCTATAGGTGCCTCAGGCTTTTCCATATCCTCTTCTGGGGGCTTTACATCTTGGTAATACTTTGGGACCAGCTGGGAGAAGTCTCCTGGCACCATCGATTCAGCAATATAGTTTTCCAAGTTGCTAAGTAAACTGCTGTTCTCGACCAAGACAGGAACCGGCATGTCAGGGTTTTCTTGGCTGCTCGCAAGGTCTTCCCCATTGGATGCAGAGTAAAAGCCATGGGAAGCCTTTCGGTGACTGGAAAGCTGTCGTGACATACGGAAGCCTTCTCCACATTCGTCGCACCTAAAACGCTTCTCTTCCGAGTGAGTCCGCAGGTGGTTTTTCAAGCCCATGGGGTTGGAGTACTCTTTCTGGCAGATCAGGCATGTGTAGAGGCCTACTTCATGGGTCTTTTTATGATTCACCAGACTGCCGGCATGACGGTAGCTTCTACCACACTGGTCGCATTTGTACGGTCTCTGTTCCTTGTGGGTTTCCAGGTGGCTCTCCAACTCAGGCAAGCTAGAGAAGGCGCTGGGGCACTGGTCGCAGCTCAGAGGATTGTCAGAAGCCCCATCCACCTGGTCGGCCAAATAGCTTTCGTCCATGTCTGACTCGGAATGGATTAGGTGGTTCACAGCATGAACTCTCCACCCATCACAAAAGGTTCTCTCAACTCTGGAAACAAGGCCTTCGGAGTCACTTCCAGGTATGGTGAAGTCTCGAGGTAGGTGTTCAACATCTTTGATGTGCTTTCAGGCCAAGGCCCAGCACTGGTGACCTGTAAAAGACATCCAAAGTTGTAAATAAGTCATAAGAAAAAAAGATATCACCATCAATATTGAGAAATAACATGTTAGTTGAATGAGAGAATTCTTACAAGCCGCCTTCAGTGTTAGGGAGTCATTCTTTATGATAATAAATGCAACACTGAGAATCAAACTGCAGATAAATTGGAAAAGAAAAAAAAAAAACACTGAATGGTCTTCATTTTATATCACTAGTGTATTTTTCTGATGAGGATTGAATGGGGTCAAATGGTAAAGTAAGAGTGTGGCATCATGGCAGCAGTGGTTTAAGGGTTACAACTCATAAATAAATTCTTGAAAGTGACGTTAGGGCAGGTAGATGTGTGCCAAACTACTAAAACAGAGTTATTGTGAACCAAAGTTATATCAGAACTGCCATGTATGAAACACTTTAAGACAATACCTAAATTCACCATGTATGTAAAACATAACATTTGTTAGAGTCAGGGGTGAGCGAAAATAGAAGACACTTGGTTGGGAGCAAGACAACATTTTTAGGAGCCGGCATTATGTTAGGCATAATGGGGGGGAGGGTTGTTCAGGCTACCCCTCCCCACCTGTTGGCTCTGTGTCACTGTGTTTTTGTGACTCACACAAACACACACAGGGACTCTGCTATCAGCTCCGCCTAGTCCCACCCCTCTGTCTCCTGCACTCCGATCCCCCCACTCTCCTCACCCACACACTGACTCTCACATCCAACCCTCGCACCTCTCTGCCTCCTGATACACACACACACACACACACACACACACACACACACACACAACACACACAACCACAACACACACACCACACACACACACACCACACACACACACACACACAAAATTTCAGGAGAACAGCATTTTCCAATTCCTGGTAATAATGGTCCCCGACCTTATTTTTAGAGATTCCCAATGAGACCGCTATGGTACCAATCAAGCTAATACTTTGGTATTTTTTAATGTCTCCTTTACAAAATCTGTAATGTAAACGTTTATTGGTTATTTTTAAAACCTGGGGTAGCTGGTGTTGCCCGAAGATAGTAACTTAACCCCAAGAAGAGAGGTCACCACCAGGGATGGCCTGGCATATTACCGCACGCAGAATGTATGGTCTGATTTTGCACATTGCCAAATCCAAGACAGGGCACAGAACTGAAGCTAGTTACACCAACACAGCCGCCATACAAACAGCTGCGCAAACCAAGGTCCACATTCTTCTCACCCACACTCGCAATACACAGCTTCCTCCCTCTCACAAAAACACATCCTGACTATACACACTGCTTTGCTCAAACAGACACACCTAGTGTATACACGCCACCAGAAACAAGCCGTCTGCATTCCAGTTCTTAGGACTAATGCTCATACTCTGACCCGGTTCTCAGCAAACGCAGCACGCCCTTGAAAAATGGTCAGAAAATATGCACACGGGGCATCTAGCGCGGACCAAATTCTGTCAAATAATATTTCCCCAAATTCAATTTTCTTTCCTTCCCCAACAAATTATTTATTTATATTTTTACACAAAGCAAATAAGTGGACATTTAAGGGGATAAACACAGAAAAGCATGGTGGTAATGATACCTTTAATACCCTACGCGTGGTTTAGAAGAGTACAAGCTCAGGACCACAAAGGGCCCTTCTTCAGGCCGATTCCTCCTACCCCCCCCCCCCCTCAAATCATCCAAAATATATATTTTAAAAAAAACTGATTAATTTGCAATGGTCCTTTTAAACGTGGCTGACCATGGGAATTCTCAAAACTGTTTTGTACATCAACGAAAGGCTATTTATTCTGTTAACCCCTTGGCATACAGCAGGAGTGGCCAACCCCAGTCCTCAAGGGCCATCAACAGGTCAGGTTTTAAGGATATCCCTTTCATCAGCAGCATGTGGCTTCTGTCTGAGAGCTGTCGTATTTCTTAAAACCTGACCTGCTGGGTGGCCCTTGAGGACTGGGGCTCAGGTACCAACTTCCCGACATACCTCCCTCACTACCCTAATTCTCGCAACCCCCCTTGCTCACTCGCATTCCAACTTGTCCAACCCCCACAGTAACCCAGGCCACTACTTGTAAACCCTTTCACTCGACAAGCCCGTGGCTTCCCTCCGTTAACCCTCCGACTCGGTGTTCCCCTCCTGCCATTTAAAGTAGCGGCGATAGAACTTGCGCTCTTCCGACCTTAATTACGGCAATACTCCCCGCACGATAAAACCCTCCCAAACTCATCTTTTCTGTGATCAGGATTTTGACTGCACCGAGAGCACCATTTTCTCTCGCTCATTTATTCTCATGAACCTGGTGGGTTTCGGGGACCATTAAGAAAGGTAGGACATGTGGTCGTGGAATAGGAACCATTTTCCCTTCCCAATTACCGTTAAATACCTCGGGCCAGGCGGTTACTTCTTATGCGCTCCTTCCTCGGTCAGCGCGCCTGCCTCCGTTCTCTTGGACACGGTGTACGCCATAAAGAGGGGACTGGTAGTTTTTTTTTCTCTTCCTCTCAGCATTTTATGTCCGTCATTGCCGCTAGGTCTTATAAAGAGTTTGTTTCCTAATCTCCGTGACATTCCCCCCTTACTTTAGTGGGAGTTTTAACGCCTTTCCCCCCCTCTCTTCCTCTGACTTGTTTCTGACGTGAGGGGTTCTGTTTGACTCCCCCCTTTAACTGACCGGTCGGGAAATATCTGCGTTACGTTCAAGCCCACCACCAGGAAGCAGTGGAAGACATAATGAGAAAGTAACGGGGACGGCCAGATAAGGAGTTAGGTTGGGTGGGGGTTGTGCGTTTATTCATATTGATTCTGGATCAATGACAGATTGGTGGCAGTGAAGATTTTGTTATCTTTGTTTTATCTTTTAGGAGGTTGGTGTCGAAGCATATATCCCCTTTTTGCACTTCTTACACCATTTAAGTTTTATATGTAATTGTATTATCACAATTATTGCTTATCATATTGCCAACTTTGCTACAATCACGTTTAAGTCTTTTGATTTACCAGATCTCCGTTATCATGATTAATTGTAGCACATTTACTAATGGCCAAGCTATGTCCCCCACCCCCCCAATTTATATCCCTTTCGAATATGTATCATAAGGTGCGCGCGCCCTTGAACAATTCCATCTCCAGCCCTTGCACCAAAAAAAAAAACACATTAATTTTTACACAAATTATCTTATATCGATGTCGGCGTTCATGTTTTTCCCATTTTGTTGCGCGTACGCCTGTTTCTCCTTTTAATTTGTGCTCCACCTTGCTTCTTTAATCTCAGCTCCCCGTAGATCACCCCCTTCTTTCTGTGCTCGATTTTTTTTTGTCTGTTTGGGGTTTTTTATCCGCTCACCAGTATGTAGAATTGGGTAGATGGTACCCAGAGTTAAGAGACCCCCTAACAGACCCCCCCTTCCCTCACATCCCATATATCACTCTCCTATCTTACTCCCCCCTGCCTTTTCCCTACTTACTCTTGAAAATTTGTTTCGTTAGAACTTGGAGGCCTTCACTATTGCATCTGGCACACAAAATCATAAGTCTAAAACTATTTTTTATGTCGACTCACAAACATTTGCCACGGACTAGAAGAGTGCCAACTTGCAGATCATCTCCTTTCCGCTTCAACTACACACCCATACAATACACACGTGGATATATAGCCTAGAAATACAGGTACAGCCAAACTCCACAAAAGCTCTCCTATACGGTCATTGGGTGAAGGAACAGGAAGACTAAACACCAACACGGTGTGAAACATACAGGAAGGCCCTCAGCTCGCACTACAGGCGGTGCTATGTAAACACCACGCACATCGTCCTGTGTAGGCCTAACGCCGGCGGTGATGCTACATTCTGTTCACTTTCTAAAAAGCCTCTAACTTTGTGATTGATCACAGATGTATATAAAAATAAATAAAACCACTTAAACCTTCTCCCAAAAAAATAACTCTTCCTTTACAACCAAACCGTAATGAATGGAAGTTCTGGCTTACAGTAGCCGTCAACCAATGGACAACATACAAAGGATAAAGACACCTGTGCCCATGTCTGCTAACTAAGTTCAACACCGTACTAAACATGCCGCCATCCCGTCTGCGTTTCTTTACTCGCGATATGGGAACTGTCGCCCTCATCAGTATTCTGGAAACCAGTTGGGTCGCAATTTATTTGAGACAAAATACCTATCCTAAAATCGTTGGAATTTATCGAGAAGCTGCATGTTTCCAAGCTTAAAAAAAGAAGGACTTCCCCCTATTCATAATGGGATTCACCAGCTGCTGATGTTTCTGCCCCGGGCCACTGTTGCCCAAATATAGGATGCAAGTTGGGACCGACCAAGACGTCCCTGAACTTGAACCTTCACCGGGGGAAGGAAGTGACATGCGTAGTGAAAGAAATCACGGTGCAAATCAGCTGTGTGAGGCTCTGACTACGGGCCGTCACTCGCGCCCCGCAGGCTGCCAGACGCCCAGTGCAGATCAGCTGTGTGAGGCTCTGACTACGGGCCGTCACTCGCGCCCCGCAGGCTGCCAGACGCCCAGTGCAGATCAGCTGTGTGATGCTCTGACTACGGGCCGTCACTCTCTCGCGCCCCGCCGGCGCAAGACGCCCAGCTGCAGATCAGCGTGTGATGGCTCTGACTACGGGCCGTCACCCGCGCCCCCAGGCGCCAGACGCCCAGTGCAGATCAGCTTGTGTTGAGTGCTCTGACTAGCGGGCCGTCACCTCGCGCCCCCGCATCTGCCAACCCCATGCAGATCAGCTTGTGTGATGCTCGGACTACGGGCCCGTCAACCCGCTGCCCCGCAGGCTGCCGGCACGCCCAGTGCAGATCAGTCGTGTTGTGACACTACGGGCCGTCACTCGAGCCCCGCAGGGCCTAGGCGCCCAGTCAATCGCTGTGTGATGCTCTCGTACGGGCCCGTCACTCGCCCCCCAAGGCCTGCAAGCGCCCAGTGCATACACTCTGTGTGAGGCTTACTACGGGCCGTCACTCGCGCCCGCAGGCTGCCAGACCAAACCCAGTGCAGATCATGCTGTGGTGATTCTCTGACTACGGCCGTCACTCGCGCCCGCAGGTGCCCGGCGCCCCAGTGCAATCAGCGTGTGATGCTCTGACTACGGGCCGTCACTCGCGCCCCGCAGGCTGCAGGCGCCCAGTGCAATCATGCTTGTGTTGCTCTGCTACGGGGCCGTCACTCGCGGCCCGCCAGCTGCCAGGCGCCCAGTGCAGATCAGCTGTTGTGAATGCTCTGACTACGGGCCGTCACTCGCGCCCGCGCAGGCTGCCAGACGCCCAGTGCAGATCAGCTGTGTGATGCTCTGACTATCGGGCCGTCACTCGCGCCCCGCAGGCTGCCAGCGCCCAGTGGCAAATCAGCTTGTGTGAGCTCTGTATACGGGCCGTCACTCCGCGCCCCGCAGGCTGCCAGGCGCCCAGTGCAGATCAAGCTGTGTGAGGCTCTGACTACGGCCGTCACTCGCGCCCCGCAGGCTGCCAGGCCCCAGTGCAGATCAGCTGTGTGAGCTCTGACTACGGGCCGTCACTCGCGCCCCGCAGGCTGGCCAGCGCCGCAGGTTAGCCAGATCACTAAGTGTGAAGGGCTCTACTACGAGGCCGACCCTCTGCGGCCCCGAAGCTGCCAGGCGCCCATTGCAGGTCAGCTATTGATGGCTCACTACGGTCTCACATCTGTCACTCGCGCCCCGCAGCTGCCAGACAACCCAGTGCAAATCAGCTGTTTTATTCTCTGACTACGGGCCGTCACCCCCCCTCGCCCCGCAGGCTGCCATACGCCCAGTGCAAGATCATCTGTGTGATGCTCGGACTACGGCCGTCACTTCTACTTGCCGCGGCCCGCAGCTCCAGGCGCCCAGTGCAAATCAAGCTGTGTGAGGGCTCTGACTACGGGCCCCGTCACTCGCGCCACCGCAGCCTCCAGGCGCCCGAGTGCAGGAGATCATTCTATGTGAGGCTCTGACTAACGTCCGTCACTCAACGCCCCCAGGCTGCCAGGCGCCCCAGTGCAGATCAGTCTGTGTGAGGCTCTGACTAAACGGGCCCGTCACTCCCGCCCCACAGGCTGCCAGGCGCCCAGTGCCAGATCAGCTGTGATGCCTCTGACTCGGGGCCGCACTCGCGCGCCGCCCGCAGCTGCCAGGCGCCCAGTGTGCAGATCAGCCTGTGATGCTCTGCTACGCCGTCACTCGGGCCCCGCAGGCTGCCTGGCGCCAGTGGCAGATCACTTGGGTTATGCTTCTGACTAAACGGGCCGTCACTCACTCGCGCCCCGCAGGCTGCCAGGCGCCCAGTGCAGATCAGCTGTGTGAGGCTCTGACTACGGGCCGTCACTCGCGCCCCGCAGGCTGCCAGGCGCCCAGTGCAGATCAGCTGTGTGAGGCTCTGACTACGGGCCGTCACTCGCGCCCCGCAGGCTGCCAGACGCCCAGTGCAAACCAGCTGTTAGAACGATTACATTGCTAGGTTTAGAGGCGATACAATCTGCCATAACACGGCAGAATTTGTTGCCATTTTTCTTTCTAAAACAACAAGGTTACAAATCTGAGAAAAAGAAAAACACGTCGACGTGTAAACTTGTCAAATTTAGTGTCCTGGATATCTTAACAAAAAAATAATATATAAAAACGCGCGAGACAGGTAATAATAATAATAATAATATATATTACAAGTATTGAAGTCACCGTTTCTTACATAGCATGTGTTTGCTAAGTGCCGCGGGCTCTCGCACCTCTGCGAGGCCTTAACCCCCGGGAACAGTCTCCCGGGTACAACGGGGTAATAATCGGGAGCGAAATTCCCACTCCGTCTTCTATTTACCATGCGCCGACGCGGAGATGAGGTCACTGCGTGCCAATTCCTAGCGCGGTGTAATAAATGCTACAGCGGGGCGGATCCGAGGCCCCGGCCAGGGTCAATGCACGCTCGCTCGAGCACCGTCACGCGCCGAGCGAGCTGGAGCCATTGGAAAATGGGCTCCAGCGTGCGGAGGGAGGCGAGGCCGTGACGTCACGGAGCCGATTCGCCCTCATCGGGGACAAACCGTTCACGTTACCCGGTCATGACAAACACACATTGATTTGTCCCTTTCAAGCAGCGTTCTCTGAACTCGCGTGCACGCGCTCACTACAGACGCTCTCATTGCGTCACGCCGACAACGCGTCGCGCACGAGCGTGTGCGAGCCTTCAGCTTGGACGAGGACTTAAGTTGACCGATGGACTTATTTTCGGACGTTCACCCACATCCATTGCGTTGATCACAGACCGGGACATATAAATTGCATAAGCCATGATTACGGAGGGGTCCTTAGTAACGCGGCAGTGTCAGAGACATCAGGACACTAGCGGGGAGGATAAAATGATACTTTAAAAATGCCGTTAAAGGGCCCGTCACCGTATTTCCATGGTTTCCCGTTTGATATTTATTTACACCCGATTTTCTCACGCAAGACTATGGTTTTGATCCAAGCGACGAGCGTCGGTGACTTTGGCGCAACGACGGATAATTTTTCAATGACGGACGCAGGATAAGATGACGGAGCTGAATTGGGGTTCAGCTGAGCTGGACGGGAAATGGAAATTAGGGCGAGAACGTCTCCCACGCGGACAAATCCTCCCCCAGCTGATGTAGGCGGCCACAAATAATGGCGGCAAGTAATAAAAATGACGATTAAGCTTGGCCTGCAAAGTGCTTTTACACCACATTATGACACACACAGGACAGGTCGTTTGTGTAATATAGGGTGTATTGCACAAAATATATCCGAGGGCGCGTCTGTATATAGACAACAAACCCCAATATGAAAAATAACTAGTCACAACACACACACACGTTAAAGTATGTATGGATATTGATCATTTATATATAAGAAATACGATATGGCTTATAACGTCTGATTAATGTGAACGTTACAAAACCCATACGTATCCAAGTATAATTTTAGGTACATAAAGTGTTGTACAATAGAGATATACACACACACACACGCACACGCACACGCACGCACGCACACACGCACACACGCCTTCTCGGTCATTACTTACCATGTCACAGTACACTGACAGCTCTTTAAACGTGATCTTCTGAAGGCGATTTTTTTACTCAAAGAAAAAATAAATACCCCAAAAATGACATTTCCGCCCCCGACAGCCACGTATAGAGCCCCCCGGGGGGGTGGGGGGGAGGGGGCAGCGGAGACCGCCGGTCTTTATAAAAAAAAAAAAAAAAACCCACAACGCTGGCAGATAAAAAAAATAAAATAAAACCCGGTACACCGCGAAAAAAAATAATCTGTACCCCAAAAATAAAACGCCAAAATTAAAATAGCGAAGGTCGGACGCGGAGGCCCAAAAAAAAGTTGGTAAAGTGTCCGGTCACCCCAGTGAGGAAGGGGAGGATGAGGAGGAAGGCCCCCCTGTGGGGGGGGGGGAAACAAAATCCAACCGGAATGAGGGAGGATGTGGAGGTTTAATTAATATAGAAAGTGTGAGGCAGGGGCCTGCCCTGGGGAGGGAGAGGCTCAGGCGGCGGGAGCAGGCCCCAAGGCGGGAGTTTACCTCAGAAAAAGGCGGGAATCAGTCACACACAGGCCCCTCTGAGCCCCTGAGAGAGGACCCGAGCCCCTCAGGAAAAAATAACAAGAAATCATTTATATCATCTCCCTCGACACAACAAACACTTCCTTTTGTTGCTAGGAAACAGGAAATGTGCACCGGGTAATGTCTTCCCCCAGCTGGCTGGCGTTTCTCTCTGTGACACCCCCCCTCGCGAGGTGTGGGGCGGTTCCTATCTGCCTGCCTCTCATGACTAGGCTGCCCTCTTCTAAAATGGCTGCCCGTGTACGCTTGGGTGAGGTGAGAGCCAGTCTCAAAGATGGCGGAGGAAGGGCAGTGCGAAAAGGCAAGATGGCTGCCCAAGCCGGGGGAAGAGGACCTCCCAAGATGGCCACGGCTTGGGCGGCGACATGCGTCCTGCCGCCACTCCCAATATGGCGTCGTTGTTTGCTGACAAAAGGGGCGCGGCCAAGGGAGCGTCGCAATGATACTGGAGACACGTGAGTGGCTGCCAACCAATAGGCGAGGCAGTCTTATCAGCCGCACCCCCATTTATTCCCTTGCTATTTGTCATCCGGAACAGAAGCAGAAACCCCGAGAAAATTAGTTCCGACCACATATCATGAATATTTCCGGTAAAGTGCACCCCGGTTTCCGTCCCCCACTTGTAACACTGGGGTGAGGACTCGACCGGGCTGCAGATCATACATCCAGTATGGCTCCTTGTTGAAGGAAGGGGGACACTTAATAATGAGACGCCTCTGACTTCCTGTCCCGTGCCCCTCCCTCCACCCGCGGGGTCCTAGGGCCGGCCATGTTATCACTGTGTCAGCTCCCTCCTGCTTGCTGTGAGCTGTTGTGGGGGCGCCTGGGTATAACCCCCCCCCCCCCCTGCGGGGACATAGAGGGGCCCAGTGACTGCTAGGACTGTACAGTGAGAGGAGGCAGGTACAGTATACAGCATTATATATATAGCATTATATATATAGCATTATATATATAGCATTATCAGGGTGTGTGCCAGCACTGTCCATCCCCCGGGTCCTGAAGCTGAATATCTATATCTCCTATCTATATCCTAACTATATCATCTGTGTATATATCTATCTCATATCTCACTCTCTCTCTCTTATATATATATATATATATATATATATATATATATATATATATATATATATATCTCTCATATCTATCTCCTATATCTATATATCTCGCATCTATATATCATATCTATGTATATCTCCTATATATCTCTATATCTATCTATAGCTGTCAGTCTATCTATCACCGATCTATACCCTATCTATAAATCCTATCTATAGCTATCGGTGTATCTATCTATCTATCTATCTATCTATCTATCTATCTATCTATCTATCTATCTATCAATGTATATCTATCCACATTGTATCTAGCTATATATCTATCCTTTAGTGTACCTATATATCATCAATGTATATCATTTATATTTGTGAATGTATGTGTAACTATTAATGTATATCTATATATCAATGTATCTCTATATCTGTCATCAATGTTTACCCATATATCAATGTATATTTCTGTATCTCGGTGTATCTCTATCTATCATCAGTATCTCTATATTTCTCATCAGTGTATCTATAGCTCTCTCATCAGTGTGTATCTATAGCTCTCTCATCAGTGTGTATCTATAGATCTCTCATCAGTGTGTATCTATAGATCTCTCAACAGTGTGTGTGTGAGCTCTGACTGTTTGTCTGTCCGTGCTCCCTCCTCAACTTCTCTGTTTCATTCCCAGCACCGTTCTGAGCAGAACAGGAAGCCAACAGATACATATGTCTGTCTGTGTCTCTCACTGTGTGTCTCTCTATCTCAGGCAGGATGACCAGCCACACACACACACACACACACACACACACACACACACACACACACACACACACACACACACACACACACACACACAGAGTAGAGGGTCTGTACAGGTAGATGTGGTGCAAGGTAAAATGGGCTAACTAAGGCCGTGATTATACAGGAAAGCGCTCGCGCCTGGAAAAACAACATTAAAAAAACAATAGCAGCGCACATACCTGTTGTGGTGTGCGCGCCCCGTGGAGCTGCAGGGCGGCTGTCTCCTGGCGCGATCTGCAGATTTGTTCTTGGCTGGCGATGACCACTTCACGTGAGCGGTTCCACCAAATGAGGGCAAACCGCTCACAGCCACGCCTCCTTGCCTGCTCTCCACCAGCTCCCTGGTATAATCACTATGCTGCTTGGCGGCATCACTCGGTGATGTCACAGAATAGCGCTGCCGCCCTGCAGCATTTGGTATAATTGAGCCCTAAGAGTATAAGGACCAGAGCTGTGATCCAAAGTACCAGCCCAGCACCAGGGGGGAAATAAAGAATTGATTCCAACAAGCATATCCCCCCTGAGGACGGTTCCCCTGGGTCCGAAACGTCGGCTAAAGGTTTGCTTGTTGGACTTAATAAATTCTTTCTTTTTGCAGAGGCCCCGCGCTTTTCCCCATGGCATTTAAGTTAAAGAGAGAGAGCTAGATATCGATGTGGATCTCCTGGATGTGAAGGATAAACAAAACCAAATACTGCCTATGAAGCAGTTATGGTTCTTTTCTACAAGCGATTAACCCTGGGGCCTGGAGCGTGCTTGGTACACGTCTGTCTTGATCCACATAAAGAGACATGGCAGACGTGGTACTCGCAATTTAGGTGGAATGTGTCCTCAAGTGCCTGCATCCAGCTGAGATAGCAGCAAGGAGTCCAGTGAAGGAGCAAAAAGCAGTGCACAGCTGTACAAAAACTGGGGCTAAGCAAACCACATGGGGTTAAAAATACATTTTATTAGGAGGGTGACAACAACGGAGGATGGCAGGGCTACTCTGACGCATTTCGCGCTGCAATAGCGCGTTGTCAAAGAGGGTTTTGTACAGGCTGTGCTCCGCTTTTTGCTCCTTTACTGCACTCTTCCTTGGTAATCCTCACACACACACAACTGTGATCCTTACAGACACCCATATCTCACACACACACACACACACACACACACACACACACACACA
>WSYH01003073.1:0-31836 GCA_036426205.1 Ascaphus truei
TCTCTCTCTCTCTCTCTCTGTATCTCTCTCTCTCTGTATCTCTCTCTCTCTGTGTGTCTCTCTCTCTGTATCTCTCTCTCTCTCTCTCTCTGTATCTCTCTCTCTCTCTCTGTCTGTATCTCTCTCTCTCTATGTCTCTCTCTCTCTCTCTCTCTCTCTCACTCTCTCTGTGTGTCTCTCTCTCTCTCTCTGTGTGTGTCTCTCTCTCTCTCTGTATCTCTCTCTGTATCTCTCTCTGTATCTCTGCATCTCTCTCTCTCTGTATCTCTCTCTCTCTCACTCTGTATCGCTCTCTCTCGCTCTCTGTATCTCTGTATCTCTGTATCCCTCTCTCCCTCTCCCCCTCTCCCCTCTCTCTCCTCCCCCCTCTCTCTCTTCCCCTGTCTCCCCCCTCTCTGCTTGTTCACATCAATCCAGTCCCCCTCCTCCCTCCTTTACAGCTCCGTTCCCCCCCCCTTTACAGCTTCATGCAGTGTGTGTGCGTCAGTCATTGTGTGTGCGTCAGTCTGTCTCTCTGTGTGTGTGTGCGTGCGTCAGTCAGTCTGACGCACAAACACACAGACTGACTGACGCACACACACACAGTGTGTGCGTGTGTGTGCCTCAGTCAGTGTGTGTGTGTGTTTGTGTGTGTGTTTGTGCGTCAGATATACTTGGCGGGAGCTTGAGAAAGGACCGGGAGGTCGGAAACGTCGCTTCTTTTCCCTGCTGTTGCCCCTGATACTTGTGTTTCTACATTAAATTGTTTTTGCATTTGAATTGTTGAGTGATGCAGATGTTGTACATCAGGATTTTGTCTATTTTTGCTGCTGGATGGTGATTCTGGCTGCACTGCTTGCACCACAACTGACCAGATAAGTTGCTTTTGTCATGGAACAGAAATACCCATGTCTGCCTTCTCTGTTTCACCCCCCCTTTCCTTGGCAGTTCTGCCTGCTAGCTGTATTTGGATGTCACTTTCCTTGCAGTTTACTCCCAGTGCAGATGGAATGGATACATTATGTTGCCCTTTTTCCTTCCAGTCTGTCACACCCCTGGTTGCTCTGGCAACATCTCCAGTCCTCCAAGTTAATGGGCTTTCCCATCCCCCCTCCCTGTCCTTGCTGACAGTTAGTGCAGTCTCACTACACTTTTAGTGTGACCCTTGCCCCTCACTTCCTTTTCCACCTTCACCACCGGCTGAGTGAGTACCCTGCTGTAACTGCTGTAGTGGTAGGATTACCCTTTTCACCTGCCCTTAACTACCAAGCACCCACAGAGAGACATTATCCAAACACCAACATCTCTTCACAAGTGCCTGTCTTTTATGCTGCTTTCCCCAAATAAAGTAAAGAAAAGATACAGAACTTGTTGTGCTTTGAAAAGAGGGCCGAGTTGAAGCTATCTGGGCTAATCATCTTACACATGACTCTGGCCTCCAGAATAGCTTTCCTTATACTTTCCCCTATTGAGTGCCCTGAACATTCTTGTGTGTCTATATATACAGTATAAAAATATACTGTATATACAGCATATATCATAATTCATGAACAAAATATTATTCAAAAACATACATTATGTACCCAAAACATGTTAGACAAGATGTTATAGTTACATAGTAGATGAGGTTGAAAAAAGACTTCCGTCCATCAAGTTCAACCTATGCTAAACTATGCTATATGCAAACTATGCTATAGTATAAACTATGGGCCTCATGCAGAGAGCAGCGCTATTTAAAATTGGAGAGGGGAATAAAATGTAGCTTTAATGGAGAGTTTTTTTCTCCATATGCAGAAAGGGCATAAAACTGCATTTAGACTCCTGTCTGCATATGGAGAGTTTCAACCAGCGATATGCGCGCTGTTGAAACAAGTGGGGAAAAAATCGCGTTTTTTTTTTTTCTCCCCCACCGGCCGCCGAGCGCCAGCTTCTTGCTGGCGAAGCAAAATGTTGAAAATCGCGCCATTTTTTTGGCGCGAAGAGCCACTAGATGGCGTTCGTGGCTCTCTGAATACGGCCGTTTTCAACACTGGAAAGATTTAGGATCTCTCCAGCCGCGCGGCGAGATTCAGAAAAAAAAAAAAATGACGCTTTTTTTTTTAAAACTCGCCATTATCTGCCTTTCTAAAGGCACATTTCGACAAAACATGCCGCTTTCCCTGTTAGCGCTGCTCTCTGCATGAGGCCCTAGGTCTCAAATCCCACTCAGTGTTCAATCCTTTTGGAACTAAAGTTCCCAATGTAAAAATCCAGTAAGCCTCACGGCAAAGCAGCAGTTCTGCCACCGTAGAGAGTGCCCATCTGGACATGTTCTAGGGCTGTACATTTAAAAAGATGTAAACCCGCCTTGGGGACAGAGAGAGAAATGTTTCGAGACCGCATGAGTGAGATCTCTTTTTTTAATCAGTCTCAAATGTTCCATTATGCACAGCTTCAACAATCAAGTCGTTAAACCCACATAATGCTTATTGCATCCACAACTCAGAAGGTAAATGACAGAATCCGTTCTGCATGTAATAAAATAATACCTTCTATATTTCTTGCTGTTGTTAGAGACACTAAAAATGTTTGTTTGTTGCAACAACATTAAAAGAGCAATTTTCACAATGGTCACATCTGAATAATCCACAGTTTAGAGAAATGGAAATGATGAGGCTACACATGGACCAATTCTAAATACCCCAAGTTCCTGATAGGAGGTACCTTTATGGGAACCAGGTAGGTGTATATATTTCCTAATCCTGCTATATTTACTACTATTACAAAATTTGCTGATAAGCACTACTATCACTCTACAAATATTTGCTTTTAGCATGGTTAGATTTTTTTTAGACAAGCCAATTAGATAGTTATATAATTTACATCTGGATTTATTTTCTTGCTGGCTACATAGGATTGCACCTTAAAGTATAGGTATGGGAGTCAACTGAGAAACAATAACAAAACGATACAAGAAAAGGTAGCAATGCACAGCCAGACTGTAAAATACGTATGCTCGGGGAAACCAGTTTAACAAGTATATTACCCTGAGCTTCTGTACGAAAGATCTCCAAAGGACGAATCAGAGGGTTTTACCACATGATCCAGATCCATGAACACTCAAATATTTCACATCCTCATATCCCCCTTGTGCTCCACCTCTCCCCACAGCCTTGTCGTCACATAACCCTATGCTTTTCACTTCTCCAGCCACATACAGTATCATTTATTCTCCCTTAAATAAAATCAATGTTGGCCCTGCTACAGGTCTTTGGGCCCGCAGTCATGTTGCCCTTGTGCACCAGGCTCCTTGATTAGTGGATGCACCAGGCTCCTTGATTAGTGGGAAATGATGGAAGTTCGGCGCGACTGCGCATGTCTGAAAAAAGGCTCCCGGATGTCTCTTCAATAAACTTTATTATGCACACACCAGGGCTACACCAGCGTCTCCCCCTCAACGCGTTTCACCCTTACACAGAGGGCTTCATCTCGGAGTGGGGAGAAGTGGTGACAGCCTGTTAAATACCCTAAAAGCCCGCGAAAGCGGCATAAAAGATTTAACCCCTTCAATACTTTTCAGCCTGTTCAGAAGTGTCTATGCCATTAAATCATTATGTCTATGTTGATCACTTAGAACATCCTTAAGTCCATGTTAATCACACAAAGTGCATAATCAAAACATAAACATATGCAAAGATAAGACTGTTTGGCTGCATATTAAAGGTATGTAAATACATTAAAATGCTGGTTACAACACTGCATGAGAAATAATGGTCCCTATATTCCCATTGTTAAAGCCAAACTGCTATAAGTCCATAATTATATACATATAGATGGACTTCCTTATCCTTAAATTAAACCATAGCTGTTAATACCTATGCTGTTTGGCAAGGAAATAAGGGGAGAAAGAATGAAAGAGAGGAGAAGGAAGGCAAGGCATGGAAGGGGAGGAAAGGGAAGGGGTGGGGGGGTTCTCTGGGTGAACACCTTTCCCAATACATAGATCACTTTTTACAGCCGCTTGTTTTTTCTTTACCCTCACACATTATAGACACTAAGCATGTTTTATCTCTTTTAGCACCTTTAACTTGGCACCCAAGCTACATCTGGGTAACCCTGGATGTGGCTTCTTTATACAATATCATTAATCACGAGCACGGTCTCACAGCTACTGAGTTCTTTTTGCACAATCACTCCACCCTTTCTCCAGCACATATAGCCTTTATCTTGGAAGGTATTAGATTCTCACTCACCCATAATTACTTTTTCTTTGATCAGCAGTACTATCTCCAAACACGTGGGACAGCTATGGGGACTTCGTTTGCCCCCTCCTATGCCAACCTGTTCATGGGTTGGTGGGAGATGTCCCACGTGTTTGGAGATTCTAACCCCTTCAGGCATCATGTGGTGTTTTACAAGCGCTACATTGATGACCTGATCTTGATCTGGAGTGGTGGGGAGGAGGATCTTTTGAGGTTTTTTGAATACCTGGCAGATAACACACTCAATCTGAAATTTACTCACACATATAATAAAAACCAGTCTTATCTTTGCATATGTTTATCTTTGCATATGTTTATGTTTTGATTATGCACTTTGTGTGATTAACATGGACTTAAGGATGTTCTAAGTGATAAACATAGACATAATGATTTAATGGCATAGACACTTCTGAACAGGCTGAAAAGTATTGAAGGGGTTAAATCTTTTATGCCGCTTTCCCGGGCTTTTAGGGTATTTAACAGGCTGTCACCACTTCTCCCCACTCCGAGACGAAGCCCTCTGTGTAAGGGTGAAACGCGTTGAGGGGGAGACGCTGGTGTAGCCCTGGTGTGTGCATAATAAAGTTTATTGAAGAGACATCCGGGAGCCTTTTTTCAGACATGCGCAGTCGCGCCGAACTTCCACCATTTTCCTGATTCACTTTGACCGTGGCACGCAGGAGCAGGCGAGGAGAGTGGGTCCCAAACCGGAGGAGCAGGTGATGTAGCAATGTTATCCCCCTGCACCGGTTGATTCTGTGGCCCTGCATAGCTCCCTCGTACCACTCCAGTGTCTGATACCTCCAGACCTGTGTAATTACACTGAAGCGCACGACAGACTCCCTGGCACTTCCTTGATTAGTGGATCCACCAGGCTCCTTGATTAGTGGATTCCTCAATGCTTCTTCCCCTACCCACTCAGCAGTCCAGTTCATCTTCCATGATTAAGATTCCATGAGAAGAGTCCACCACACCATGCTGTTCACCATTAAGTATTGGTGCTGCCTGTTCCTCCGAGAGAGGACAGCACCAAGCATGGGTTGTAGCACTGCTTTCCTACCATGTGAGGACACCACCAGACCCTGCTACTAATCATTGGGCTATAGTGCTGCCTCTCTCTGCATGAGAGGATACCACAACACCCTGACACCTAGCATGGGCAGTTTAGCAGCTCCTCTCCCAGTGCCTGGTCGAAATGATCTTCAATGCAATCCTCTGGCAAGATCCTTCCTTCCACCACCAGCGATAGTGCTCGACCCCCACCAGAGAAAATATAATGTCCTTCAATGACCCATAACTAGAGACAACCACAGCCCAAAGTCATTGTTTTACTGCACTTGACTGGTTCTACAGTATAACATCACAAGACTTTTTCTCTTCTCTATCGGAACCAGATCAAAATATAATACAAGCAATCAGCCAAGTTTCAAATGCCACTAGAAAAGGCAGGTATTCGTAATTAAATAGCAAAATAGTTTATATCTGGCTGCTGAACCAGTTTCTATAACCCCCCCCCCCCCCCCCGATTGGATAATAAAAATGTCTCAATAACCAAACCTATTTGTAATCTACTGTACACTTAAAGTACTTTGACTAATAACTGCATCTAATTTAGCAGAATTTTTGGTTTGAGTACTTCCCACCCTGATCTCCGAAATATCCATTGAGGTTCTTAGAAACAGTTGAATCTGATATAATAAAATAGGCCTCACATCATGTGTGTCACTGAAATAACTAGCCTTTCTTTTGCCATTAGCTTTAGGTAAATGTATACAGGTTTACAATATAGAAATGTATTCAAAATCCACATCTATAACCTAACAAATTGGGTCTCTTATGCCCCCTGCAAGCAACTGCGAAATGCAGAAACAGGTCATCTTAAAAGTCACATAAGTAATTTAGAGCTGTTCACCTCTATTAAAACCTCAAACATGCCTGTCACCACCATGGCCATTACCCTGTCACACTCGGTATTTATGTAATACAGGTATTCTATATTTAATGTCAGGCATTTTACACTATGCATTTAGATTTACGTCAGACCATATTCTATTCAGGATCACTCTTAACATGCACCTAAATCACCTCCATCTCAGTAAAAACGCTGACTCCACAAATCCTGGTGGACCACCCATACTTATAATTCCCATGCATTCCAAAGAAACAAAACAAATAGAACCCACAGGGAAGACCATTGTCACTAAAATATGCTGACATCTAAAGACTTAAACGAAACTCTGATATACCATACAGGAAGCAAATGTGACTGTATCCTGCCTGTGCAGGGTTTAGGCATGGCTTTTTAAATAGTTTACATCTTTAAGTGGATATAGAGTTTGACCAGGGTTATATATCCTGTATATTCATCATGCATATACATCATGAACGTTAGGAACCTCAGTTACTATGATATGGAACTAGTTGCATTATCTCTCTCATCCTCCGGTAATTAATTTCAATCATCTGTTAACCCCTTTGGAAAAGATTTGTCCCCCTCCCAGAATGCGTTTGTTTATATCTGTTATGTTAAGAGTTAGTATGCTTGAACCTTAAAAATATTGTCTGCCAATTGTCCAGTCAGTAATGGACAATTAGGCTATTTTATTGCGGGAGGTCATGTGAGTGTTCAGAAGTATAAGCTTGAAGCTAGTTTGGTGAAGCATAGCTCACCTCTTAAAGTGAGCATATTTAAGTGAATATAGTGTTTCACAGGAGTTAGACTAGAGGTTGACTGCAGTCTGAATCCTTCAGCCACTTCAGCTGCGCAAGGCTATTACTGGACAGTTTACGGTTTGTGAGTTTACTTCTCCACACTAATATTCTACACTTGTGAGCCTGCACCATTAACACCCCCCACCCCCATCACCATTTCCCACCTTCCTCTCAACTATCCCTTCCTCCTATTCCCTCTGCAACCTCTTATTACACCCAAGTACTGCTTAATGCTGCATCTCTCTTCTATACACACACTCTCCCCCTCTCACACACAAACACTTACACACATACACTTACACACATACACACACTTACTCTCCCTTTCTCGCTCACACACACACACACACACACACACACACACACACACACACACACACACACACACACACACACACACACACACACTCCCCCTCTCACTTATATACACACAACACACAGTCTTCCCCTCTCACTTACACACTGTGATACAATCACTTTCTCTGTATAGGCTTGAGTGATGCAGATAGTGTGCTTTCCAGTTGACAGGGAGTTAACCTTCCCTGGAGAGGCTTGTTGCAGGTGATCAAATCAATTAATCAGCCTTGTCTCCTGAGCTAGCAGCTAGAGTGTAAAAGGCAGACAGGGAGCTGCACACACAGGGAGACTGCTTTCCCCAGAGAAGGGGGAGAGAGAAACTGCTTTTCCCAGAGAAGGGGGAGAGAGAGTGACTTTTCCCCAGCTAAGAGGAAGAAGAAGTCTGGGTCGCAGAGAAGAAGTCTGTGGTCGCAGAGCCTGCTCGGGCTGTTTGGGTTAGATACTGTAAGGAATCGGGGCCCACGTCCCCTGCGGCGTGTCCCCTACTTACCTCCATTCTGTACCACAGTGGCTGCTGTCCATGCCCCCCGTCAGTACCCTCGCCGGCTCTCGGCACCTACCTCCTGTTCCATCACGGCGGTCACTCACACCGCCGCCATCTCACATGCACGCGTGCACGTAACAGAACGCGCGCCATTCCTCATTGCTTATGCCTCGCACCTGGACACTGTCTCCGCCTCCCGCCCACCGCGGGACTTGCCACCATGCCCCCTGTGCTCACAGCTGATTGTTTGGGTTAGATACCTAGGAAGAAGAAAAGGACATTGCCCAGGACATTAGATCCAGAGGGATTTCCCAGTCTCACGTGGGAGGGATTCAACACTGTGGCGATAGGCTTTGCCGGCCTTCCTTAATAAAGGGGGAGCCCGGCTGGCTGCCCCTGAAACCATATGGTATGGGCTGAGAGTGTCAGCTCTTGTGTCCAAATGTTGGTTCTCTGTGTTTTAAAACGGCAATGTATTATGTTTGTCCTGTGATTTAAACCCAGGTTGGTGACAAAAGGCAGTGGGAATTCGCAGTGAATACATGTGGATTAGCATTTCATGCCCCACGCTCAGATAGGGATTCCAAGCCCAAATCTCCCCAATTTATTCCCTTATAAGTATAAGGTTCCCCAGAGTATATTCTGTAAGGAAGTGTACTTTATATTTGTTTGCTTTTTAATGTTTACTATAAGGTTCATACAGAAAGCACAGGCATATGGTTAATATGCGGCTAGTTTGCATAGATCCCATAGTTCAAAGAGGGAGGAATGGCAGAGGGGGGAAACCATGTGGTGAGCAGGATGTTCAGATGGGGATTGTCGTCTTACTAGGACACCACGGAGCCAGGGAAAAAGAAAACGGCCTGGATGTCAGAACTGATAAGCAAGGTTCTATTGGCAAGTTTTGAATTTATCCCTCCTATCAGGGAATGCGTAATTTCAATCCCTGCTTAATTGGTATTACACCCCTCAATGATTTAGATAGGAAGTCAGCCTATATTAGGCGTGCTGTAAAAGCAGCTCTTCTCTCTTCTTTCTGTTGGAGATTGAAGACAGCAGCCTCTGTCAGGCCTCTCTCCATGTTGCTTCTGTGAAAGAGCTATTCACACACTGGAGCATGGGGAGGCCTAGCCAGGAGGCTGGATTTCGGTCCAGGAGCCAAGTGCCTATCAAGGTAAGCCTTGTGAACACGGCGCCTTGCAACATAGGAAAGGGTAGATCCTTCCCAGACCCCGTAAGTGTGTATATTCTCTGTTCTTGTATTTCTGTGTGTTTCCGAGGTTTGTCCGAAATAAACCGCAATTTATTTTACTGCCTGTTTTGCCTTGTGACTGATCCTTAAATATAATGTGTGATGGGCCTGCCCTCCCGTGACAGGCTATTTTCTGGTGGAGCGCTGGTGGGATCATAGGGCTTTGCACTATAACTTCCTGCGGGGGAATTATAGGACAAAGTGAGCTTGTGGATTGCAAGCTCAAAACAAGTAGTTTCGGAAAAACACGCTATACAAGCAGGGAATCACATGTTCAGTGTCACTTAGGTATAGTGTAATGAAAGGAGAAGATGTGGTCCCCAACAGGAAGGTATGTGTCCTGGATCGTGCAACTGTGATTGGCCGGTGTGAGAGATGAGATATGGGGTGCACACCATGGCGACCATGGGAGTCCTATGCCAGGACTTGGAGTGGCATGAAGCCCGCGGGGCTGAGTGCACCTGGGGTAGTAGCTGCGGCCACTACCCGGGTGCTCGGTCTGGACGTACCGGTCCTGGGTCGGGCAGCCGTGACTACCCGATGTAAAAGCTATATGCTGCCAGTGCATAGGCAGTCTAAGGCATCCCTAGGAAAACTGGAGGGGCATGAAGCCGCGGGGTGAATGCACTCCTGATGGTAGTGGTCCAGCCACTACCGGGGGACAGTGAGCCCGGAGAGCGAGGCCCTCAGAGTGTTGGAGGGGGACCTCAACCCTCCTGTGGGCCCCCCCTGAAGCCGTTCTTACACGGTATGCGAACTGCTAACACTCTATTCGGTTGCGTCCGAACGCACGGTATAAAGCAGAGTGCAGTTCTGCCCAGTAGTAGAGCGGGTTGCGGGACGCATTGCCCCTCCTCCCCCGGGGAGAGGGCTGGGGCAACTGGGCCGTGATACTGAGCGACAGGTGGCAGATGGTGTGTCCACGGGGGCACAGTCCCAGAAGGGGTGTAACCCCCGCAAGGAGTGCCAGTGAATCAGGCACTCCCAGAGCTGACACTTCCTTCCGGGAGAGAGTAGCTGAAGGCCAAGGTGGCAGAGGGAGAGTGATCAGCCTGCTGATTCTGGGGATCTTACCTCCATGAAAGCCACCGTGCTGGTGAGGATGGTGCCACCCCGGCACCATGCTCGTGGTCCCGGAAAAGGCGACGGTTGCTCCACCCAGATGGTGGAGGGGCTGTGTGTACACAGACATAGCCCGAGCAGCAGGTCCGAACTCCGCAGGTGGGTGCCGTTGGAGCTAGTGCCATCGTAGTTGCACACCCTCTAGTTCAGAGCAGGGGGGGAGCAGTTAGCGCCAAGGAGTTGTGGCGAGGGTCAGCTGCACGGTCAGTGATGCTGCCGCAGGAAGCCCTGAATGGGTTGAGGGTACCCACTCTGGTGCCTGCCTGGGTCCACCCCAGTGGTGGAGGAGTGTGCCGGCATGGCACAGTCAAGAAGCGGGTCGTAACCCCCGCAGGAGTGCCGGTGAATCGGGCACTCCCAAGAGCGCGAATTCTAGTATCAGAGAGTCGCTGAGAACAAAAGGGGGCCGAGGGAGAATCAGCCGCGCTGACGCGGAGAGGTTTACCAAGAAGCAAACGTGCTGGATGAGGAGGGGCCCCATCCTGGGTCCCTGCCTTAGTCCACCCCAGTGGTGGAGGGCTGTGTGCGGCGATGGGCCAGTCCGAGGAGGGGTCTTAACCCCCACGGTGCGCCTGTGAGCCGGGTAGTCCCAGGAGGACACTCTAGTCCCAGAGTGTCAGTTGAATGCCAATGTGGATAGGGAGGAGATCCGCCAGTGATGCTGGGGATCGTGCCTGCCTGCCAGCCACCAGAGGTGGAGGATGGTGACGTGGGTGCAATGCCTCATGGCCTCCAAATGGTCGGAGCTGTGTGCCAGCATGGCCACAGGAGAGAGAGAGTGGTAGTGACCCGCTTGCAATCTGGTGCCCCCCGATCAGTAACCCTAGTCTGGGGCAACGTTCCCTAGCTACAGAGAAGAAACCAGCGAGATGCTGTCCCCTGAACTCAGCAGCCAGCAGCTGTGCAGCAGCTACGGAAAAAAGACACAGTCAGCGATCCGCCGCCCCTGCCACGACCACAGTATGGAGCTTCCAATGATGAGCAGCAGTCTACAGCACTGGGGCAGGAGAAACAAACAGACACAAAGATTGTTTTTGCATCCAAGGGGTCCCAGGCAATCGGCAGGCAATCGGCCTGGGGTCCTTGCAACAAGGTACTTCCTGGGCAGCCTGATAGGGTCTGGCCCAGGCACCGGTTCCCAGAGACAGAGGAGACCGGTGGTGATGGTACATAAAGAGGATGCTCTGTGGACGCAGTCACAGAGAGCCACAGTTGGGCAGTTGCCCGGCAGAGGTGCAGTCGGCAACGATGCCCACCAAATTTGTTAGCTCCCCAAAATTGGAGCCCACATGCATGGGACCTCAAGGGGACGGCAGGTAAGTCAGACCATACCCAAACCAGTGGTCCATTGTTATAATGTCCCAAGTGACCTTTTTCTGACTGTGTGACAGACAGGGAACTACGGAGTCAGTGTGTGGTACCAAGAGATGGGGCCAGGCAGAATGCTGATTTGCCGCGGACCATAGTAGGCGTTTGCCGTGGTACCAGCCTGGGTCTCCTGCTAGTTTAGAGACAGCAAGGGGCCAGTTAGTGGCTCCTTGGAGGTTTAGGGCAGGCCCGGGGAGCAAGGGAGGACAGCTCCCAGCTCGCAGCTCCCTCTGGGAGTGGAAACGAGAGGCTGGGAGACGAGGGTCCCTGCTAAGGTGACCAAGCAGAACCAGTGTAATGATCGCCCGTAGACACCGGGGGTCAGCAGCCCCACAATCGACGAGATAGACAGTCTTGATGGAGAGGGAACGGATAGGAGAGGGAGGTCGGGATACAAGGGACTATAGGATTTAGTGACCCACTACGTGTTAATGACCCCGGACTAAGGTGAGACCAGAGGGCATTGGTGGCTGGCCGCCTGGGCCCCAGAATGTGACCATCATTTCAATATCGCAGTGGATATTGCCCTGTTGAACTTGGACTATGGAGGCAAGGGGTCCAATCATGCTGGAGGCAATAACCAGCCAGATGGACTCGTTTCTTCCCGGCAACCTCAATTTTTTCAGGATCAGCAAGCACCTGATAATGGGACTGTCCTGGCGCCTCGTAATGAGGGGGGAGGTGTGGCGATAGGCTTTGCCGGCTCCTCCTTAATAAAGGGGAGCCGTCTGTCTGCCCCTGAAACCATATGGATGGGCCTGGAGTGTCAGCTCTTGTGTCCAATGTTGGTTCTTGTGTTTAAAACTGCAATGTATTTGTTGTCCTGTGATTTAAACCCAGGTTGGTGACAAAGGTAGTGTGAATTAGCACGTGAATTACATGTGGATTAGCATTTCCATGCCCCAGCTCAGATAGGGATTCCAAGCCCAAATCTCCCCAATTTATTTCCCTTATAAGTATAAGGTTCCCCAGAGTATATTCTGTAAGGAAGTGTACTTTATATTGTGTTTTAATGTTTACTATAAGGTTCTATACAGAAAGCACAGGCATATGGTTAATATGCTGGCTAGTTTGCATAGATTCCATAGTTCAAAGAGGAGAGGAATGGCAGAGGGGGGAAACCATTTGGTGAGCAGGATGTTCAGATTGGGATGTCTTTGTCTTACTAGACACCACGGAGCCAGGGAAAAAGAAAACGGCCCTGGATGTCAGAACTGATAAGCAAGGTTTCTATTGGCAAGTTTTGAATTTATCCCTCCTATCAGGGAATGCGTAATTTCAATCCCTGCTTTAATTGGCTATTACACTCCTCAATGATTTAGATAGGAATTCAGCCTATATTAGAGCGTGCTGTAAAAGCAGCTCTCTCTCTCTCTTTTTCCTGTTGGAGATCTGAAGACAAGCAGCCTCTGGCAGGCCTCTCTCCATTTGCTTCTGTGAAAGAGCTATTCACACCTGGAAGCATGGGGAGGCCTAGCCAGGAGGCTGGATTTCGGTCCAGGAGCCCAAGGTACTATCAAGGTAAGCCTTTGCTGAACAGGCGCCTTGCAACTAGGAAAGGGTAGATCTCTTCCCCAGACCCCCGTAAGTGTGTATATTCTCTGTTTCTTGTATTTCTGTGTGTTTCCGAGGTCTTGTCCGAATAAACCGCAATTTATTTTACTGCCTGTTTTGCCTTGTGACTGATCCCTTAAATATAAATGTGTATTGGGCCTGCCCTCCCGTGACAAACACCAAAACAGATCATCTTTGTTATACTTTCTTGTTGGACTTTTCTATTTGCAGTACATGTTTTGGGGTGGTAACCATCTTAGATAGCCACCCAGTTAGAGAGGGCTGAAGTTGCTTAGTCAGACTCTAAATAGGAGTAGGTGTTTATTTTATTATTTGTTTTGCCTTAAAGAGACAGTGGGCCAATTTTTATGTTATTTAACGCCTGTAAATAAATCCTGTAAAAAGAAATACAGAGTTTCCTGCCTTAATATGGGATACAAGACCTCACAACATAATGGCGGAAGCACAATTGGTGGAGTGTAATGCAGGCAGTCCAAAAGGCACTGAGCAGTGGATGAAAATAAATGCGGGATTTAAAATGGTCGCCCAGTCGTAGTGAAATAACAAATTCTGCGAGTAAAGTCTGTCCCACTGTTTATAAACAGTTGAACTTACAGTATACACAGAGAAGGTGTGAAGTGTTGATGAAATAGCGCCTCCAGAAATGGAGGCATTTCTGACCACGCTTCAGCGCAGCCAAACAGAAAATGCTGGCGTCCAAATGCAGAGGTTGCAGCAATTGTCAAAGACACAAGAGGACACTGCATTGTTGTTGCAGCAGATGTCAAAATCCCATAATGAGAGTTTACAGCATACAGCATGACTAAGTCCCAAACTGAAAGTGTGGCGCTGTTATAACAGCAAATGGCGCTATCCCTATATCAGATGCTAAAAGAAGAGCAACAGGAGCTCCCAGAGAGAATTACCGCCCAGACTAGCGGGCCCCACGGGTAGCTCGCCAGGTAAAATCGCGTGACCCAGGCTAATTTAGTAGACATTTTGACTTCCCAAATCTGAGCTGAAACGCCAGAAACTGAAACAGTAAGAATCTCGGAAACTGGCGGATACGTGGAGCTACAAATACCGTAGAGTGGTTCAGCTCAAAAGGGCCCTCCAGTTCCAATTCTGTCCAAAAAAAAACAAAAATACAAAAAGATATTGGGAAAAAAAGTTGAGTAGCAATGTTTTCAGTAACATTTTCATCTATGGCTATTGCAGAATTTACTGCCTGCTATTTAGCATCATCAACTGCTACCTGGGGCCATATGATTTATTTGAGTCACGTTGATAAATCTGTTTCCAATCTGAAACCATGCAGTTATAATCCAATCCATACATACTGTATATCCTTAATATCAACCTGTTAAGTTGAATCTGCTGATACAGTATATTGCTGTCTCATTTACTTTCCATAACATATTGCTGAATCCTAATTAGATTGTTTAGCCCAGACTTCTACAAATCTCTTGCCTCTTCCCCCCACACATTCTGACTTTATCAGTGAAGGAAATGCAGAGGCCCCTGTAATTTACAGAGACAGCAAATAGGCAGACTGAAGCCTGCGCTAAAATCAGCCTGCTGTTCCCATTGTCAGTGCTACAAAAAGGAAAAAGAATTGCTTTTTCCATTCAAATTTAAAGCAAATTAATATTTGTTAACCTTACCTGTACTGATTGGTACTCTGGGGCTCATCTGCGGCTCCTCAACCTCTGTTGAACCCCAGTTTATGAGATTGTCTTTTTTTGCACTGGTTTGGACACAATAAAACAAAATTATATTTGTGCCATGGGGTCACAATGTACAACTTTCCATTGGCTGTGGGTGCTACAAAACCCAGACAGTGGCTGTGTCCACAATGTTTCAAGTTGTTTTGTTCGTAAGAGTTCCTTCCTTGACTGGCAGAATTCTCAATTTCCCTTTCGTCTGGTGGCCATACCACCCCCCACACTGCCCTGTGTTCCACTCCTACACATTAAACACGAAGACACAACTGTGGGTGAAAATGGCAACAGCATTTTATTTACAATATTATACGTAATATAAGAGGAGCTTATCAGCACCACGAATATGTAGAGTTTAGGTCGGACTTGTACACCAGCTACCAGCTATACCAGCTTGGTGTTCCAATTCAAATTCCATAACCAACATTCCATGAGAGAACACCACCACACCCTGATGCCCACCATTAAGTATTAGCACTGTGGCAGCCTTGCAGTGGGGTCAGGAAGAGTCCCAAACAGTGGGTAAGGTTTTGTAACATGTGCTCACCACAAATAAGGCGGGACTGCAAAGGTGAGGTGGGGATGTTGATAGCGACCGACCTGCAACCGAACAGCCACGTCCGGAGTGCAGAGTGGTAGTCGTGTAGCTGCTTCAGGGAAGGAGAGGTCAGATTGGTCGAGGTACTTGCCGTGGTCCAGGATTGGAGAGATCGGGTTGTCGTTGTGCGGTGCCAGTGCCAAGGAATATAGAATGTAGAATAGTCGTTTTCGTAGCCATGGTTCAGGGGTCAGAGAAGGCAGGAGTCCGGGTGTAAACTGAGGTCAATATACAGGGAGCAAGACAAGGCAAAAGCAGGACAGCAAAAGCTAGAGGTAAGCACAAGTCACAAGAACAGAGTTTATGCTCAGGCAGTTTGCAAGAGGGCTGGCTGAGCCTATAAGGAACAAGCAGCAAATGGAGAAGCAGCAGGGAGCTGTGAACAATAAGTAATCACAGGTATACTGGGTACTGATAGGCAGGGGCGGAGTGAGTAGCAGCTATAGAATAGTTGAATGAATTAACCCCTTGCTTGCCTGTGTCTGCGCGGCATCTGTGTGTAGCTAGCATGCGCCGTGCGTTGCCCATGTCATCACGGGAACGCAGCATGGAAACGGTGCTTGATGCGCGTCACTCGTGACATCGCGAGGTAAGTCACGGGGATGGGGCCTAAGCCCGATCCTGACAGGTTTTAACTTCAGTGGTTTATTTTCCACAATCAAACAATTAATAGGCACACAGTCCCTTTAAGGAAAACAAATCATAAAATACACTTCTACTCCCCTTGGGAGATGAACTATACAGTAGGTCCCTAGCTATCCCCTGGGTAGCTAGCCTACTTCCAGGTCAAACAATATTATGCAAATGTCTGGCATGAAAATATAAAAGTTCTTATCTGTGTTAGGGGAACTCTTCCCCAAGAGAATCCAAGTAATCCCTTCTGGATACTGCAACAGCATCTTGAATCCCTCTGTAGGGTGGAAGCCCAGTTTCTTGTAGACAGTGCTGTGTCCAGCAGGCTTGTCTCTGCTCGTAGCAATCCTCTGATTGGGGGAACAGCATCCTTCCTGATTGGCAAAGTCTCTTTCACTTCCTGCTCCGGTCTGGCACCTTATACAGCTGCCTTACTGCTGCCTTAACTCATCCCTAATTGCCCAGGTATCTCTGACTGTGTTAACCCTATGATAGCTGGTTTCAGCCATCAGAGGTATGTTTCTCATGCATAATTATCAGCGAATTACTTCTCCCTCTCACACTCTACCACCATGAGAGAACAGCACCAAACTGTGCCACCAAGTATAGGCTATGGCACCAGCTCTCCCTCCATGAGAGGACACCACCATGCCTTGCCACTCACCATTGGGCTGTAGTGCTGCCTCTTCCACCATAGGAGGACACAACCAAACCTTGTCACGTAGTACAGTACACACAATAGCAGCTCCTCTCCCAATCAATCCACTAAGTGGAAGCGAAGAAGGGATTCCTTTGTCCGATGCTGAACTGATCTCCAGTGCATTCTTCTGGTGAAGTCCGTCCACAACCAGTGAGCCCATTGAATACTTTAATTGGGCTCGTTCCCCACCAAATAAATAATGTCTGTAACTAAAGACAATCACACCTGTCACTGTTGTATTGCCATTGATTGCTCTTATAACTTCAAAACAATAAGTCGTCTGTCATTGTAACCAAATCAATAAGGACATATTGCACTATGTTATACCTTTCTGTTTTTATATATAGTGACACCTGCCCTCCCCAACATTTTTTTTAGCTTGGACCATCCTTCATAGGATTTTGAGCTGCATTTTACTTTAACTTTGTCCCTGCTGCCTGCCGTTCTCTGCCCTCTTCTTCCCTTCCCCCACTGCGCCAGGAAGTGACATGCAGGAGGGGGATTGGCTGGGCGATTGAAATCCTGGGCAGGGGCCGGATATTCAGTCTGCTCCCTGCCAGAAAGGCTCCCACCCATCCGTCCCTATGTTTGCGTGATACCTTTATGGTTACATGGTTATGCTGTTATATTGTTGATGGTTGTATTTGATATTTCTTTGATGTCTCGCATGTTTCATCAGCCTTTACCCGGGGCGAGCACGCTGGAAGGGTTGGCACTTACTTGGGGTTTATTATTGGTTTGAATAAAAGCAGTGGCCATTGTACCTACAAACCTTCATTGCGTGTTTATTTGTTTATATGTGGGTTGCAGGGAGGGAGGGAGGGTTGAGCTTCCTTGCAGGCTCCAAGGTTAAGCAAATGAAGCAATACTAAGAGCTGCCATAACACCCACAAAGGCTTTTACGACTTAAAATATACCCCTCATTGGGAAATAAATACAAATTCTTACAAGTAAAGAGAGAACAAGAATTAATCCTACAGAATTTTTTTTAATTTACAGCATCCCTAAACAAACTTAGATACAGTATAAAAAAGACATCAATAAAGCAGGCAAATTCTTATCAACAATATCGGAAGATACTGTTTTTAAACACTGACAAGACTGTAACAATGGTATTTGGGACCAAGGCTAAATTTCTAAAGCTTCCTATGAATGAGCTCCAGATCAGAGCCAACACTTATACTATCCTAGCCCCTGTTAATAGTTTCCCATATTTGTGCATATGGTTTGACTCCCATTTAAGATTTGAGTTGCCCATTGATAGCCTGATATCCAAAATCTATGCCAAACTAGGTGCACTATATAGGAACAAATCCTCCCTAAGCCTGCTGGTCAGAAAGCACATCACACAGCTGATGCTAATGCCGATTATAGACTATGGGGACATAGTATACGGCTCGGCAACCCAAACTCACCTTGGCAAACTTGATACCCTCTACAATTCAATTTGTCGTTTTGTTCTCCAATGCAACTACAACACACATCACTGCGAAATGCTCAAAGAACTAGATTGGTCATCACTTGAGTCTAGGCGCAAAGTTCAATTTTCCTGTCTTGCCTTCAAATACATTCTGGGGAAGCTACCCGCCTATCTGAACAGGCTCCTCACCCCTACCACATGCAGCACTTATCATCTGAGATCTGACTCATGAAAGACTGTTCATGGTCCCAAGGTTCAGCAAATTATCCGGCTGCTCCTCCTTCTCTTACCATGCACCCCACAAGTGGAACAATGTACCGGAGACTCTCACAGCCGCCACCAGTCTAAGGCCTCGGTCCCGCTGCGCTCGTTGGCGCGGGCGGCAATGTCGCGAGTTCCCCACCAGCAGGGGAATCCTCGCGAGCCGGTCCCGGTCCCCACTGGCGGCACAGCTGATTACACGCTGTCACGCGTCAGCCGCTGGAGACACCAGAGAATGGTGTTTCCTAGCTTTGACGCGTGACGTGTGTGGCTGTGAGCCAATGGGGAGGGGAGGCTGCGGGAGGAGGAGAGGCTTCGGGGAGCGGGGAGGAGTGTGGAGTGAAAGCAGGTGAGTGCCTTTCTCTGTGTGTGTGTCTGAGTGCGTGCCTGTCTGTGTGTGTATGTGTCTGAGTGCGTGAGTGCCTGTCTGTGTGTGTGTGTGCCCGAGTGCCTGCCTCTGTCTGTGTGTGTGTGTGTGTATGAGTGCGTGAGTGCCTGCCTGTGTGTGCGCGCGTGTGTGTGTGTATGAGTGCGTGAGTGCCTGCCTGTGTGTGTGTGTGCGCGTGTATGAATGAGTGCCTGCGTGTGTGTGTGTTTAAACTTACCTTCCAGCTCCAGCCCGAGTCCGTGGAGGGAGGGGGGGGAGAGTAGCGGGTCCCTCCGCTCAAGCCACGCCCCCCCTCCCTGTCAAACCGCCCACCTCCCGCCCACCTCCCGATCAAACCTCCCACCTCCCGCCCACCTCCCGCTCCGGCTCCCGCTCCCTACAGACCGCAGATCGCGGTCTGTGTATCTCAGCGCACCGCCTGTCAGCAGCGCAGGTGCGCTGACTCTGGGAGCGGGGCCTTAGCCTAAGTTCTTTCAAATCTAAAGCTGTCTCAGATTGTAATCTGAAAAACAAAAAGAATGATTCCTGTGCTCCTACCAATTAAGCTATATGTAAGGCCTATCTTTTTACCAGCAGCAACCTTCTATAGTGAGGAGTGCGGTAATATGTACAGTCTTTCACAAATATTAGGCCAATCCTTTTCCTTGCTGCACACTCCATAAGGGCATTTTATTATAGTGTCACCGAAACATCATAGGGTTTAGGTTTATTGGCTCATCTGCTTTACATAGCATTTCCTTGGAGGTGTATGTCTCCTCCCTTCAGGAAAGAGCCCCTACCAATTTTCCAATTAGTATAGGTATGTTAAACTTCAGTGCCAGTCTGAACATCACCCTCAAAGAGTAGGTGAATGTATTAGGCTGACAGAAAGAGCAATATATGTAAGTTGTATTATATTAAGTATATAAACCAGGGAATTTGTGCACCCACGTAGTAAGGTAACTACTATATGATACTGTCTTTAGCCAGCTTTTAATTGCACTACTTACAAAAGCATATGCTTTATTTAACCCATTCAGGGCTTTTTCACCAGTCCATGGGACACTAATTACATATATTCAGTGTGGGTACCTGCAATCGGTTATGCCTTGACGTTGGCTGCAGGCATATGATGCTTTTGGCCAAAGGGTTTAACTAAATAATCCTTATTCATGAGATTACTATTTTATTTTAGCTTAATTGGTAGTAGCGCAGGAATCGTTCTTTTTGTTTTTCTATATGTAAGGCCTATCTTTTACCAGCAGCAAACTTCTATAGGGAGGAGCGCGGTAATAGGTACAATCTTCCACATTTTAATCTGGTCTGTAACTGTTACCGACGCCTATAATATATACAGTATTATCTTTAACTGTGCATGCAATGTCTTGTATATAATGTACAGTATAACCCGGTTCACTTAATGTAACTGTAACGGTTTTTGTGAACCGGCCTGACCCACCCAATCTCACATTGGCCCCTGTGGTCTAACCGGTCCCCATTACAGTGTGATAGTGTCTGGTGGTGCACCTGTTGGCAACAGGACTCCTGAGTCTCCCGCATGATGGTGTGTGGGGAGGACCCGTCCAGACAGGCAGCTGAGGTAGTGGGCTTGAGTCCTACCTAGATCCAGTGCAGCGCCTCCACCTCATCAGGGTCCCTTCGGTCACTTGGGGATGGTCCTGGCGAGGAACTCCTCTGTGGTGCTCCTCTCTGTACAATCACTCCACACATGTACACGAGAGGGTTTGTAATTAAGAGCATCTTTATTGCTTGAGGTGGGCTAGCTGCCCCTCGCAGTAGTTTCTCTAGCCACTCATAATCATTCAGTGCTTCCCTTTGAAAGGTGTAATTCTCCTTTAATAGGGATTCCCTATCCCAGCCGGGATGTCTTTACTCTGTGCCAGGTCCCTGGATACAGTCTTCTTACTCAGCTACTATAACATAACTCTTACTCCTCTCAGAACTCTGGCAGAGCTCCCCAGAACTACTCAGAACTAACTTTTAGACACAGTGCGGTGCCTTATGTATACTCTGGAACTGACACACCTCTGACATCACTAACCATGGAGTCAGAGCCTGTGACCACTCCCATCCATACACAGGGCACCTCACCAGGGTGTGAGGGCAAACCTCCATAATTACTGCTGGCATGCCCACAACTTACCAGGCCTTACTGTCAGCAGGAGAGATGACTGTAGCCATTTTACATGACCGCTACATAACTATGTATTTGTAACCATGTATTATTTGTCATCATAACTCTGTGCCCAGGACATACTTGGAAACGAGAGGTAACTCTCAAAGTATTACTTCCTGGTAAAACATTTTATAAATAAATAAAATAAATAAGATACCTTCACACCAACGATAGTCATGGAAATTAAACACAACACCGGGAAAAGAATAACAAAAACCACAGATACTAGGGGTGTTTGAAGAATTCTACAAACAGCTTTATGCAGAAGAAAAGACCTTAACATGAGGCAAAAAATTAGGCTTTCTGGTTCCGAATACAACTCCCCACACTTAATGAAAAGAATTTAGATATTCTAAACGCCCCCATTCAAAACTGAGGAAGTAGACTGGGCAATACCTACATTAAAAAGTGGAAAAGCCCCAGGGCCAGATGGCATGACAGGAGAATTTTACAAGCTCTTAAAGCAGGGAGTAGCACCACTCTTGACAGACATATTTATCAAAGTAATGAGAGGAGAACCACTACCACATTCATTTAACTCCCAAAAAAGGAAAAGTCGCTGAAGATTCGGGATCATACCGACCTACAGAATATCATTACTTAATGAAGATTTCAAACTCCTGACAAAAATCTTAGCAAATAGAATTGAACCCATGGTACACACATTAATAACACCAAATCAGGCGGGATTTGTCCCAAATAGATGCTCCACAATGACGATTAGGAGAGTATTAGAGAGAAGGAGCGGTCCAGTGAGTAAAGACGCTGTTTGGCCTTGAGTTTGAAGCAGGGGAACCAGGTTCAATTCCCAGTGTCGGCTCCTTGTGACCGTGGGCAAGTCACTTTATCTCCCTGTGCCTCAGGCACCAAAAACATAGCTTGCAAAATGTCTCTGTAAAGCGCTATGTACAACTAATGGTGCTATACAAGAACATGTTAATAAATAAATATTAACAATTATAGATTATTACAACAGGAGAAATATCTCCAACACAGTAAAGGAGGGAAATAAAATACTGAGTCTTAATGCCGAAAAGACTTTTGACCAAATTGCATAGAAACATCTATTCCACACATTAGAAAAATGTCAGGATCAATGATCCACGACATGCTTACCCCAAACCGTGATCGGGTCCTCCGCTCCTCCCGTCAACCGTGACGCTACTCTTCCTCCTCCTGTGACCAGCCGCCACCTCTGCTGCACCTCCTCCTGTCTGCAAACTCATTGGTACCTATCTCCTATATATACACAGCCGGCCCACTGGAAATCAGCCGAGCATAAACCTTCCTATGTGGGAAGTGTTCACTGTGACCCTTGCCTCCACAGTCTTGTACGGTTCCTAGCTTCTCTGTTCCTGACCCCAGCTATTTCTCTGGACTCCGCTTTTCTATGCTCCTGACCCCGGCTACCAACGACGATCTGCACCTCTCCAATCCCGACCTCTGCAAAGACCGCACCTCTCCAAATCCAGACCATGGCAAAGTACCTTCAACGATCCGCACCTCTCCAAACCCGACCTCGGCAAGTACCTCTGACTATCCATACCTCTCCAACCCCGACCAGTCTACACTCCAGATGCGCCCACGTGGCTGTGGGTTGGTGTTTATATATCCCCGCCTTGCCTCGCGGTCACGCCTTGTTTGTGGTGAGCACTCCGTTTTGGAATCAAGAGAAGCTTTCTGCGGATGGTTAAGAACATATATGAGAAATAAACAGCAGCCATTATTATCAACAACCAAATGTCAAATAGATTTTTCTTCGGCAGAGGGACTCACCCAGGATGCTCGCTATCCCCCCCCCCCCCCCTGTTGTTTATACTTGCATTTGAAACCATTATCCATACATCAATCTAAAATTAAGGAATACAAAGGTATAAGAATGGAAGGCTCTGAAAGTAAGATCTCACTATTCATGTTGACATGCTATTATTCGTATCTAACCCGAAACAATCTATACCAGCTAGGGATGTACCGGGTCCAAAAAATGACCAGTTAACTGGTACCAGGTACCCGGGGGGAATAAAATTAGCCGGCCAAGATACTTTTGTGCAGCTGGGGAGGAGCGCGCCACAAGCGGTCCGACCCAGAAGTCTTCTGACTTCCTGCTATTGGGAGCAGAACAAAGGGGGACATCTGAAAAAACAAGTCAACCCAGACTACAGTAATTAAAACGATCCTTCTGATCGCCAGAAGTTGCAAATGGATAGACAAAGATCCACCAACATTAGAATTAATAAAGCATAAAATGATGGATCAATTCAAAATAGATAGGCAGGATGCCTGGCTAAAAGAGCCTACCTCAAAAACGGGGAAGATTGAGCAGTGGGGAAAAAATTTTGGAAGGCGGACAATTCTTTAATAGTGTAATATGGGAGAATATACTGTACTAGAAACTAATATATTATGAGGCTCAGGATACGCATGGAGGAAGCTTCAAATACATTTGAAGCAAAGAGAGACACGTCTGCATGATAGTTCAAGGTTAGGGGTTAATATGTTTGGTTTCGGTCAACCAAACAAAATACCAATTATCAGAAATAATTCCTTTTTCTCAAGAGGAGATGAGTTTAAAAAGAAAAAGGGAAAAATAGATCACAGCAGATTAATCTGAGAAGTCTATTTTAGATTATTGTATAACTCAAGATATGTAACAGCAAATTGTACAGATATTTTTTATGAATACTGCTGTAACGTCAAATATGATGGTTATGTTGATCTCTGCGATCGGAATAAAGTTTTAAATTGAAGGGGAAATAAAGCAACAGCTACTACTGCTTTGAATTTACCTATGATTCTACGGTATTTATTTATGTATTGCTATATATTGTTGAGTGCTGAACTGATCCCTTTTCTATTTCTGTATTCAGTTACATACATACAGTACGTACTGTACAGATCCTTAATATCAACTTATTAAGTTGACTCTGCTGATACATTGATGCAGTATTTGCCTTCCTTAACATATTGCTGAATTCTAATTAGATTGTTAGCCCAGACTTCAAATCCTTGGCCTCTTTCCCTGCACATCTTGACTTTAGCACTGCGGGAAATGCAAAGGTTCCTTTAAGATACAGGGACATCAGCCAGAGAGACTGCAGCATGCTCTGAAACAAGCCGGCTTCTGACATTGCCAGTGCTATAAACAAGGAACATACATTTCTTTCCCTTGTAAGTCTTAAATATGTGGTTCCCGCCTTGGGGGGTGTTGTACTAGGTTTGAAGCAGGACGTTTGTACTGGACTTGCATGTGCTCCGGTGACTTCGCAAAAATTAATTATATAACCAGAAATGTCATGCGCATTATTTTCTCTGGTAAGGAGAAGCTTGTGGGGAGCGCAGGTTTCACCATATATATAGGGAAGAAAATATAAAATAGGGCAATATGTCTAAACAATTACAGCAATTGAAAAAGGAATCATGATTGGGGACTCCCATTCTCCCAGTGGTAATACAGCATTGAATAACAGAGTGGTGAGAAGACTCAGCACTGTGCAGGGGGATCTTGCTTGTATACACTCCCTGATGTCAGCAGGACAAACCCTCAACAGAATGAAAGACAGACAACTCTAGTGCAACATTGTATGTTCACTGATGATATATTCAAAAAAGGCAATTGATATTGCACTTACATGAGCAACAAGTGCTTAGACACGTAACAATTGATGAGCAGCATAGGTGTACAGCATCCACCCTTCTCCCGAGGTCGCGTCGCGTCACTTCCGGTTCGGCCCGTCGCGTCACTTCCGGTTTCGTGATCGGACACAGAATGGATCCACACGGGTTCTGGGGCATTCAGAGCACACTTCTAGACTGCTGCTTGTTCACTCAACGCGTTTCGCTGGCGTGGCAGCTTCGTCAGGAGTCCGATCTGTAGCTTAACGTTCCATTATACATATATATACCCCTAATTGGTTCCTATTGGATGATTAATTATTTCAGCACTTCCTATTGGCTGGTATAGTTCCTTTTGATTGGCTGGTGGGCGGGACTACCAGTATATGCTAATATCACAGTTTAGTACATAATACATAATATATAAATATATAAATCACACAGTTTTATTAAATACAATGATTTTAAAATATTGCTAATCTAATTTAAAACTAACTAATACATATAGAGAACTGACTAATACATAAAGAGTGCAAAAAAGTGCATAAAAATGCATAAAAGCTAACTGCTGTATATATACATGTATCTCTATACTGAAAGCAGTTAATTGTATATAGCACTCAGTACAATCATATTTAATGAATACAGGAAAATGGGATGGGAGAAAGAGCAGAAAAATATCAGGTTAATTTAATCAATTCATAAAAAGCATAGGGTTTTAGGTCAACTCTTAAAAGTGCAAATACAAATATTTATATACATACAACCATATATAAAACCACTATGATAGTTTAAAACATATATGAATATTAATAAATAATCAATTTTCTATAGTTATTGGTATTACTTAAAAAATGTAATACATAAAAAATGTAAAATATGTCAGAATTAACTGACTGATATCCCCATATATCAATTTAAAAATTATAAATCAGCTGGGGAACACTATGATGTTCATTGTATGATGAGCACTGGACTTTGAAAGATGGGCACACACAGTATTTGATTTGATAACTATATAAAAACACTAATTTCTATATCAGTATTAAGTCCACCTGGACTAAGCATTTTTAACCGGTGAATCCAGAAGGTCTCTCTTTTAATTAATTCTTTAGTTCTGCCACCGCCACTCCAATTTAATGGGACGTGTTCAATCCCTTTAATAGTTATATCTTTTGGATTGGAGGCATGAAAACGAGTAAAATGTTTTGGCAAACCCCTATGGTGTGTCAGCATACGTCTTAATTCTATAGTGCTCCGAGTGCTCTAACTTTCAGGGCCCCTGACGAGTAGTTTGACCCTACATATTGAAGACCGCAAGTATTTTCCAACAAATAAATGGACAAATACTGAATTACAATTGATAAATGTCATTTTTTAAAAACCTCATTGGTGGGTGTTGTGATTTAAAAAGTCTTTCGTCCCTTTGGCAGCAAAAAGTTCACGACCTACAATTGCCACATGTTAAAAGACTTAGGAGTTTTAACCAATTGTGTCTTTGTCGGATGCTTTTTTGTTTTCAGGACACTTGGTGCGTAGTTTCTGCTTCAAGTTACTTGCCTTTAGTGAATATAACATGGGCATTGCTGGTATACCTTCCTAGAACGGGGATCATTTGTAAAATATGCCAATGCTTTCCTTAAAGCATTGTTTTATTTTATTACATTCTCTATTGTATGGGTCAAAAAAAACTAGTAGTGAAGTTATCTCTGTCAGCTTGATTTATTTCCACTATTAGGTTTAAGTAAAAGTTTTCTGTCAATCATTGTCAACTTTAGATTTAGCTTCTTTGATCTGTTTTGGACTGTATTTCTTCTAAGGAATTTTTCGGGTCAGTACAAGGGATTGTTCCTCATAAATTTCTGTCTTGCTACAATTCCCTTTATCCGCATGAATTGGCCTTGAGAACATTAGAACATCCACCTTGGGTGATGGCAACTATTGCGTAATATATAAGTTGCCATGCATGATGATTAAAAAGGTTTTTAGTTAAAATGACATGTTCTCATATAATTTCAAGGTCTAAAAATTCAACTTTGTCTTACTAAAATTGGATACAAACTTTAATTAAAATTGTTGGTATTATATAATCTAAAAATTGCTTTAATAAATTTCGTTGCCATTCCAATAAAAAGTACATCGTCATATAATCTTTTCCAGGAGTCAGATTTAGACCAAAGCCTGCGAAGACCAAATATGGTCTGTTTCCCATACGGTCATAAATAAATTCGCCATAACTTGGTGCGAAAATCTAGTCCCCATCGTGTGGTACCACAGAGTTGCAGGAAGAATTCTTTGTGTTAAAACCAAAAATAATTATGGATAATTATAACGTATCCCTTCTAAAATAAAATGATTTGTTCATGTCCATATTCGCATCATCCAGTTAAAATTCTATTGATCGTCGCTCAGGCTTGTGTATGTGTCTATAGACGTATATAATGAGGAACTTCACAGGTTACAAGTATAAATCTTCGCTCCATTCAATATCATCTAAAATGGATAAAAACCTGTGTGCTGTGTCTTTAAGGTGCGATCTGCCATAACAACATTTTTTGTTAAAAATATCTTATACTATATACTCCGACAGATTGGAACACATGGAATCAATGCCTGAAATTATTGGCCTCCCAGGCGGGTTTTGTACGTCCTTATGAATCTTTGGTAAAAAACTAAAATATTGGTATCTTTGGGGATTCTACCTAAAGTATTAAATTCCTCCTCTTTAGAGTAACCCTTACTTTTCCCTCCAAAAGAAATTTCTGCAGGTCTCCAAGGAAGGTGGTTGTGGGATCCTTTTGAGTTCTATATGTCGGGATATCCAAGTATCAATTGAGGATTCATTAATATAAACGTCTCTCTACATATTTACAATCATTCCACCTCCCTTGTCGGCCTGCTTAATAACCAAGTCTTCATCTTCCATAAGGGTTTTAAAGGCTTCTCTCTCTTTAAAACTTAAGTTATTTTTAAAAGAGTTGATATTTTTTTACAATGGCTTCAAATTCTCTATTTAACAGATGATGTAAAAAACTTACAAATGATGACCCTTTAATAAAACTGGGATAAATTTTCGACTTCGGTCTTAATATTAGTGTGTAAAAAATTGTCATTAATAGGTGGATTTGTAAATGTCTGTTTTTTAAAATTGCACTTTCTGAATTTTTCGGGATAAAATAATTTTTTTGACAGTTGACTCATTTTCCTTAAAAAACTTGTTGGAATCAATAAATAGTGTCAAAACCACTTGGGCCCTGCAGTGGGAGCAAAGGTAAACCTTTGCTAATAACCTTTAATTGAACATCATCTATTCTTTGTTTACTAATATTAAAAACTCTTAAGGTTTCTACTTTGGATTTCTTGCTCTTTCTCCCTCCTCTACTTCCTCTGAATTTCTTTTCCTTCTTGTTTCTGATTAAGTCGGGGCATATTGTTTTTGGTCTCCATACAGTTGGAGACTTCCCGTCTAAAAAAGTGGTTTTTTTCCTAGTACCTCCAAAAGCACCCTCTTGTGCAGGGGAACCATTAGAACAATAAATTTCCCAATCTTTCATTTGTTTCTCATAACTCATAGCGCCTCACATTTTTTCGTTTAGCATTATTTTCTCTGCCTGTGAACTTGACTGTGAGCATATATAGTATAAATACACATTGCTAAAATATGTGAATGAGCTGTGTGAGCATGAACATTGCAATATTTCCCCCCATCCAGCTTTGTGCTCACTCAATAACATTCCACTTCTCCAGCCACATCTGATCTATAATTTATTTTCCTTTAGAGTGACCAGATGTCCCGGTTTTTAAGTTACTGTCCCGGTATCCCCACAATCTAATGTCCCGGTTTTGAGCAGAGATAGGATCAGTTGCAGCTCAATGTCTCGTTCGGCCATCAGGTGGCGCTACACGGCTCACGCATAGAGAATTTGCCCCAATCCGTTCCCGGATTTTCTGGCATTTCCCCCTCAAAATCTGCTTCGCGGATTGGATGCTACAAATCCGTCAATGGATTGCGGACTTCGTGGAGTGTATTTTAATAATAATAAAAAATCCGCAAACAGTGAATCACCCTTTTGATTGATCCGCTGAAATCCACGGATCCACTGCGGATCCAAATTCTCCAAAAAATGTGCCCATCTCTACTCAGGCTGTTCCTCCTCACCTGGCCTGCATTGTGCTATATTAATGATAGAGTAAGGGAGTGTGTGTAAGTGAGGGAGTGTGTGTGTCTGGGTAAGTGTGTGAGTAAGGGTGTGTGGGGGTAGTGTTGTGTCTTGTGAGTGTGTATGTATGTGTGTGTAAGTATTTATGTGTGTGGGTCAGTAACTGTGTGTGTGGCTGGGTAAGTAAGTGTGTGTGTGTGTGTGTGTGTGTGTGTGTGTGTGTGTGTGTGTGTGTGGGTGTGTGTGTGTGTGTGTGTGTGTGTGTGTGTGTGTGTATGTGTGGGTAAGGATGTGGGTAACAGTGTGTGGGTGGGTAAGTAATGCTGTGTGTAGATAATGAAGTGTGTGTTTGGGTAAGTGCGTGTGGGTGTGGGTTGGTAAGTATGTGTGTGGATAAGTGTGTGTCTGTCTGTAAGTGTGTGTGTGTGGGGGGGTAAGTAAGACTGTTGAGTAAGTATTGGTAAGTAAGTGTGTGTGGGGGGGTAAATAAGTGTGTCTGGGTATGTGTAGGGCGGTAAGTGTGTGTGTGTAAGTGTGTGTGGGGGGGGGGTAAGTGTGTGTAGTAAGTAAGTATGTGTATGTGCACACGAGTGGTGCATGTGTGTGTGTGTCTAAGCGAGTGTGCGTATGTGTGTGGGTAAGTGTGTGAATGGCTGGGTAAATGTGTGAGTAGCTGTGTAAATGAGGTGAGGGCGATAGAGTGATGGAGGATAGGAAGAAGCAGAGAGAGAGAGGCTGACGAAAGGGGGACAGGAAGAGAGGATGAGGAGAGGATTGGAAGGGGAGAGAGAGGATGAGAAGGGAGAGAGGATATGGGAAGAGAGAGGGGGAAGGGGAAATTGAGGGGGTAGAGGGGGCAGGAGAAAGAGGGGTGGTGGAGATTAACGGGGAGAGGGAATGAGAGAGAGTGGAGGGGGAGAGAAAAAGAGTCAAGGGGATGTGGAGTGGGGGCAGAGGGGATAGGGAGAAGAAGAGAGATAAATACATCAATAATACAGCATAATTGGGGGCACTGTTAGACAAATACCATTATAATATTTATTTTTAAGTGATGTAATTTGTTTTATAAATAATTTTTTATTTTGTCCCGGTTTTTACTTTTAGAAATCTGGTCACCCAATAGTACCTTAAATATAATACCATTTTACCCTAACTAAAGGTAATTTGGACCCGCAGTCACATCACCCTTGCACTCAATGCTTTCTTTCTTGTAAAGTAACAAGTGGCCATGGAAATGTCTATTGGAATCATCACCCTTATCTCATCACCCTTGTGTGTGTATGCAAGCCTTTGCATTACACTATAACATTGTATGTATATCGCACATATACACTGATATGATTGTGTGACGGAGCAGCCTGTAGGCGAGGGCAGTAAGATGAATCGAGTGAGGGTGAACCTTAACTGGATTGGTTTATTAACCAAAAGACAACTAAAACATTGAATACACTGTCCCTTTAAGCAAAACAAATCATAAAGGTAACGGGCTGTCAGCTAAGCTGGTTGTCAGCCCCGAAACATGTCATATTGTGTGCAAACAAAACAGTCTTTAGGCATAGTAGTATAGTTTTAGATCTTATCTGCTACAGTATGTCGCAGGGATTCCTTCACATGGTCTCCATGTCGCTCCTTCACTCCTTCAGGAACGCTGGCTCTGAGGAGCCATCTTTATCCTGGGTGTGATTCCCAGCTGGACCCCACAGGCCTGCTTCCTTCAGTCCTAGGGTCCATAACAGCCAGGCTCTCTGCTGGCTGGGAGAAGTCTCTCTACCCTCCTGGGGAAAAAACGAGCTCTCTGTCTTTGGCAGCTTCCTGCCTTTTATAGCTGCTCAATCAGGAGTTCATTGCCCACACCTCCCAGTTCAGGTATGAAATCCGACTCCCGTGCAGCTTGGAAAGGGAGTTAACCTCTTCACTCCCTTACAGGTTGTCATAAATAAGAATTCCAATACACTTGGAAATCATCCACAGCATTTTTTCAGGCACTTCCTATCATCCTTACAGCAGGATAAACACCAGTGCCACCACTCACACAGCTCTATCAAAGCCAAACTTTGTCTCTGTGACAATCATTTTATTTTTTATTTTAAACAAGGATACAACTTAATTTATTTATAACTGCCTCACAAGAAAATATAATTTTCAAGGTTATTAGAGCATTTCATGAATTTAAAAAAAAACTATATAAACATGTAAGCAATAAATGGCTGGCAAAATGTCAATGTAATCACATTTTAAGCTGCCGATACTCCCCAGTGACTTCAATAGGGAATTGCATCTGAAAACTGCCCGACTGGCCGCTTCAGTGGACATACAGTGGAATAAGACTCTTAAAATGATAAAGCTACACAGGATAAATGTGTGAAACTTCTTTGTTGCTACTACTAGGTGACTATACACCATTCTGATAACCCAACTCCAATCTGCACACTTTATCATGTATGACCCAATCCATATTATTGCTACTTTCAATCTGGCTACATCTTCCTTTCAACTATTAATGTCCTTCTCCCTGACCTCATGTGGGAGATAGAGGAAAAGTAAAAGGAGTGAGGGGAAAGCTGGAGTATCTGCAAACACATCTTTAATGGATTTATGTTCTCTTCTTGAAGTAGATCAATCAAATTGAAGCACTCAAAGGGGCCTATTCGTGTAGCTTTGATTTTGTCGAACGAGTTTATATGTTCATAGGTCGCGGTGTGAAATTTGTGAAAAAACGGTATTCTCTATTGCAAATAGCATGTTAGATATTGTTTGTAAAATATTGTGTGTGCTGAGCACGCGCATTTTAAGTGAAACTTCTTTATCTTTTGTCACTATTTTGTCACTGAAATTGTATTTGTGTTTCTGATGTTTTTAATTAACAATCAAAATACAATTTCATTGATAAAACGGGAAAAAAAATTGACGCTCGTGCTCAGCACACCTGCCCTCTATTAGATATGTGCACAAATTGTGAATTCTTCGTGTGTGTGTGTGTGACCGTGTGTGTGACCGTGTGTGACCATGTGTGTGTGTGTGTGTGTGTGTGTGTGTGTGTGTGTGTGTGTGTGTGTGTGTGTGTGTGTGTGTGTGTGTCTGTGTGTGTGTGTGTGTAT
>WSYH01003073.1:31855-34355 GCA_036426205.1 Ascaphus truei
TGTGTGGTTTGTGTGGTGTGATAGTGTGTGTGCTGTGTGGTGTGTTGTGTGTGTTATTGTGTGTTGTGTCTGTTGTGTGTGTGTGTGTTTGTGTGTTGGGTGTTTTGGGGACTTGTTTGGGTGTGCCCTTGTTTGGGGTGTATGTTTGTGGGGTGTGTTTGGGTTTATTGGTGGGTTGGTGGGTGGGGTTGCTTGGTGGTCTCGGCTCCATAATCTCTTCTCCTCTGGTGCTGCTGCTGTGCAAGCGTGACGTGCTGTCGACTCGCCGTCTCCAGGCCTCTGCGCATGCGTGCCGGAGACCGACGGAATATTCTTCTGCGCATGGGTAAGGGCCCTCATTCGCATGATCGCGGCGATGGCGGCATCTGGGCATGTGCAGAGCTGACAATGTCTGCACATGCGCAAGGCCCGAGGACTCTGCTTGACTGCTGCCTCATGCGTGACACACTGACGGCTGCCGCACTCCAGAGGCCCTTCTGCGCATGCGCACTCGGAGACCGGCCGGAGTATACTTCGTGCACATGGTGCATTTGTTAAGGGCCCGCATGTGCTCAGGGCCATCTTAACAACATTAGGGCACCCGGGCAAGCAGTGCACGGGGCCCGGCCTACACTGTCCGCTCCCAGCCTCCACCTCACTTCACTAGCAGCATGCAGAGCACCGGGAAGTGCTGCACGTCTGGGCTGCGGCTGGGTTATGACGCAACACATGGTGCCGGCGGTGGGAGCTAGCGGGAGGTGGTGAGCCGGCAGGGGAGAGGCGATGCCTAGCTGGGGATCCGGCGGGGGAGAAATGACGTAGAGCCGTGGGGTGCCGGGCGGGGGGAGAGCGAGTAGGGTTTGCCAGATGGCTTGTCCAAAAATACTGGCACAATGGTGAAGTGAGAACGTGCGCGAGAATCGTTGGTGGGGGAAGAATGTTATTTAAATGACCTTACTGGTTATGTAATTTTGTTCTACAATTTCACTCCAATAATCCACAATTTATATTCTTTTCGTAAAAAAATCTGGGGAGGGATCTTGGTGGGGAGCGCCCTTCCGAGGATTGTTTTAGGAAATAGAATATGAAATATTGCAAATTGGGTGCATGTTGAGTGAAATGTAGAACAAATGACGTAATGGTCCAGATCATTTATAAATAACTGGACCTGCAGTCATACTGTACATGCGAGCAATACTGATCTTACTGCTCATCCCACAAATTCCAAGATTGTTGCCCCCCACCTCATCCTCTCTCTCTCTCTCTCCCCCCTTTGTCCTTTCATCACCCCCACTTGTCCTCCCCTATTAAAATTACCTAACCCCCCCCCCTTGTCCTCCGCACCCTCCCCACCCCCTTGTCTCTCTCATCACTCCCCCTTTGTCCTCTCACCCCCCTCCCTTCATCTTCTCTCATCCCCATTCCCACGCCACCCCTCCCTTCACCTCTCTCACCCCTCCCTTCATCTGCTTCCCCCCATTCCTTCATCCTCCTCACCCCCCCTCCCCTTCATCCTGTTACATTACACACACCATGCCTTGTCCATCCATCTCTCACCCATCCCTTCATCCGTTACCCCCCATCCCTTCATCCTCTCTTCCCCTCCCTTCATCCTGACCCCCCATCCGCTCTCTCAATCCTCCCCTCCCTTCATCATCTCACCCTCCCCCCGCCCCCTCCCTGCCGTCCCTGATATCAGTACCAGTAGCTTTCAAATTTAGACTTCAAAATCCAGCTTTAAATTGCATAATAATCATGCCATTGAATAAGTACCACCTGCTCTGCTTCCTTCTTGGGGATGATCAGTAGATAGAGGTGCTGCAGAGATTGCAATGCTGCTTGATGAGATCTGAGTTTAATGGAGCCTTTCTGAGAATTTACAATGGTGGTTATTTTAATAGATTTTGAAAATGGGAAAACGGTTAGTAATAGTAAAGAAAAGTAAGGGTGAGTGGAGCAATTAAACACATTTTGCCAGTACTGTATGTACTGTCTGTCACCACACACACACCACACACCACACACACACACCACAAACAAATACACACACACACCCACACACACACACCACACACACACACACACACCACACACCACACACACACACCACACCACACAACACACAAGCACACACTGAGACATATATAGTATATATATATATCCCACATACCCACACACACCACACTGACTATATACACACACCACACCACACACACACATACACACACACACACACTGAGGGCACCCACATATACTGTACAGGCAGGAACACATGAACCAGACAGAACAGACCCAACACTGAACACACACACATTACACACACATTCACACACATATAACACAGCACACACAAGAGAAGGCACGTATACAACACACACCTACCACAGATAGGCACAGACCACACATATACGACAGGAACAATAGACAGACACCACGTAGACACATAGATATTACCCACACATATACAGACAGACACCGATATACAGACACCCACACTCACTGAGACACACAGCAACCCTGA
>WSYH01003073.1:39355-48007 GCA_036426205.1 Ascaphus truei
GTGTTGATGTGATGTTATTGTTTTGCCCATATAGTAAACAGTTACATATATATACTCCATTGTATGTGTTTCCTATTTGTGGGTCCTGTGTCAGGGGTCATTCTATACACCTGGAATCCCTGCACAGGTGGAGGCGCTGTAAACATACGTTCCAGGATACACCCCAGGCTCCCAATGCCGGAGGTTCAAGCCTCCTGTGAGCCTTACAGGTATTGCAACACACTGTAACATATGTAGATTTCCCCATATGGTCCCTATCTGCGATTGGGGGGGGGGGGGGGAATACCCGTTACATACGCATGTGCGAGCTGACAATGGGCCTCATGCAGTACAGGCTGGGGAAAAAAATCGCCAGGATTTTTAAATCGCCATTTTTGGCAGTGTTGTTATTACGGTATGGAGAAAGGGCCAGCCCTGTAAGCAAGAAGTTTTCGAGCAAAGTTCCAGTTCATGCTGAGTTCATGCAACGTGCTTAGCTATTGTCTTCCTCGTTACCAGACCCGGCTCACGTACCGCGACTATCCTTGTCTTCCGCCTGCCCCGACCTCTGCATCTACACTGACTGCGCAACTCTGCTGCCAGCCCTGACCTTTGGCCTACGACGCACTACTCTATCAGTACACTATCCCTCGGCTAAGGTCAGTTCTTTCACCTTCCTACCTCAGCCCTGCGGGTCGCTTCCTGCTTGAGACGAGCATCGTTATATTTTGCTCGCCCCAAATATGGACCCCACAAGGACAGTACTTGGGGGATCATGAACAACACCTCATCCTACATGAGCAACAACTGGCACGGATGTGTGATGGGGTGCAGGACTTAGTCACCCACATAGGCACCCATCAGCTGGACTTGAAGGTTGCAGATCTGGCTCCGATACCACTTCCATTATCCCCAGCAATCAGAGATCGTCAGATCTCGACTCCACTATGGTATGGTGGGGGACCCCATAGCATGCAGGGGATTTCTTAATCAATGCTCCATCCAATTTGAATTGCAACCGTCCATGTTCACCACACACCGAGCCCGGGTGGCTTACATCATTTCTCTTCTCACTGACGAGGCACTGGCATGGGCCTCCCCGCTCTGGGAGAGGGATTCGCCACTGATCAGCGACTCCCCTGCCTTCATCTGTACTTTCAAATTGGTGCCTGATGCTCCAGGATGTGTAACTTCAACTTCAGCTTTGCTCCTGCGTATCTGCCAGGGAACTCGCAGGGTATGCCAATACGCCATTGAGTTTTGCACCCTCGCGGCCGAAACCGGCTGGAATAATGAAGCCCTAGTAGCGGCCTTTTCGCAGGGACTATCAGAACCCCTAAAAGATGGGCTGACCTGCTGGGACCTCCCTACAGACCTAGAGGAGTTCATTTATCTCTGTGTATGGATCGTTCTCAGAATGCAGGAATGCCTGTCTGAGAAGTGCCATGCTGATAAGAGTCCGACTACTTAGTTGGCCCCAAACTTTGTTTCTCTGCCTCCTCTGGATGATGAGCCTATGCAGCTAGGTAACGCCAGATTATCAGAACAGGAGAGAAGCAGGAGGCATACCTTAGGCTTGTGTCTGTATTGCGGGTCCCAGGGCCACTGGATATGTGACTGCCCAATTGTTGCGTGATCAGGAAAACACCTGTGCCAGGTGAAGTTGGGGGAGCATTCGCTGGACATCAATACCATCCCTCCTCCCTCTGTGTCTTTCTATATTCTTCTGCCGGTTTCCCACTCAGAGGGTCCTGCCTCAGTCTCCACTCTGGTCTTTCGTGGATTCTGGAGCGGCCGGTAATCTCCTTGATCTATTGTTCGCCAAGCAGCATGGAATTGCCCTTCGCTTGTTGGAAATTCCGTTAGAGATTGTGGCGATCGATGGAAGACCCCTAGTACCCAGTACCACCACCCAGGAGTTTATCTCCCTGGTAGTGAACATCAAAGTGCAACATAAGGAGCTACTTCCTTTCATGTTAATTAACTCACCCTCAGCACCTATAGTATTAGGCCTCCTTTGGTTGCATTCCCACAACCCTACGATCAACTGGTCAACGGGACAAGTGACCGGCTGGAGCCAGCAATGTCACGGGACTTGCTTGTCTATACATCACACCAGCTCGGACTCTCTGCTGGTGCCCGTGTCTCTCCCTGATGGTCTTCCCATCGCCTACCAGGATTTTGGGGATGTTTTCAACGAGAAGCAAGCTGAGGTGTTGCCACCGCATCGGGCATTTGACTGTCCAATCGACTTGCTCCCAAGAGCCATTCCACCTTTTTGGTGCATATACCCCCTTTCGGAGCCAGAGACGAAGGCTATGCGGAAGTACATAGAAAAGCATTTGAAACATGGATTCATGCGCAAGTCTACATCTCCTGCGGGAGCGGGTTTTTTCTTTATGGGAAAAAAGGACAGGTCCCTGTGTCCATGTATAGATTATCGGGGGTTGAACAAACTTACAGTAAAAAATTGTTTTCCTATCCCTCTCATTCCGGAACTATTCGACTGACTCCGTGGGGCCTCTATTTTCACTAAGTTGGATCTCTGCAGGGCCTACAATTTGGTCTGAATTAAGGAGGGTGACAAATGGAAGATGGCATTCAATACCCGAGATGGGTATTATGAATACTTAGTGATGCCATTCAGTTTTGTGCAACACTCAGGCTGTGTTCCAAGGCTTCAGAAATTAGGTATTCCGAGATCTCCTCGATCAATTTGTGGTCATATATCTGGACGATATCCTGATTTTTTCTTCGTCACAGTCCGAACATCGGGTCCAGGTCAGGCAGGTGCTTCAGAGGTTACGGGAACATGCTCTCTACGCCCCACTGGAAAAATGCCAATTTGAACAACATAAGATCTAAATCCTAAGATACGTGATCTCTGCCCAGGGTTTTGAGATGGACAGAGCCACGGTCTCAGCAGTGTTGGACTGGCCCTTACTGGAGGGTCTCAAACCCACTCAGTGCTTTCTCGGATTTGCCAACTACTACAGAAGGTTCATTTAAAACTTCTCCAAGGTGGTGCCCATTACGGCTCTTACGAAACAGGGGGTGAATCCCAAGACGTGGACACCTGAAGCAGGACAAGCCTTCGAGAGACTGCTTTCTCGTCCACACCAGTCCTTGTCCATTCCGACCTCTTCAAGCCTTTCATAGTGGAAGTTGACGCATTCTATGTGGTGGCTGGGGCCATCCTATCCCAACGGCAGGAGATTCAAGGGAGACTACACCCCTGTGCCTTCTTTTCCTAAGAAATTTTCTTCTGCTGAGAGAAATTACAATGTTGGGAACCAGGAATTACTTGCCGTAAAATTAGCTCTTCAAGAGAAGCGACATTTTCTGGAATATACCACTATATTAATGGATCACAAGAATTTGGAATACATTGAAGGTGCCAAGAGATTCGGGACTCGACAGGCGAGGTGGGCTCTCTTTTTACATGCTTCAATTTCATTATATCCTTTCGACCAGGATCTAAAACTGGCAACGCGGACGCACAGTTTCAACAATTCTCTTCGTAAGACTCTGATGAGAAGGACTATGGGTCCATCATTCCACTGTCTCAGATTTTTTCGGCAGTTTCATCCACTCTATTACAACAGATTCAGAAAGCACAGGTGGAGGATCCTAGACCTACGTCCTCACGTAAATCCATGTTATTTGTACCTCCCCAGTTTCGCAGTGAGGTGTTGAAGTGGGGTCATAAATCCAAGGTGGCTGATCATCCGGGAGATAGGAAGACCTCAAATTTCATAGAATGCCTCTTCTGGTGGCCAGATATTCGCAATGATGTTAAAAACTTTGTAGCCGCTTGTGCTGTATATGCTCAAACAAAAGGTACCACAGAGTCTGCCTTGTTGCTTGCTTCATCCTCTGCCGGTTCCTACCAGACCATGGACCCACTTGTCTATGGAATTTATCGTAGAGTTACTGCCAGCTAAGGGTATGACGACCATTCTAGTAGTGTCGATCACTTCACAAGACAGGCCCATTTGTAACACTCAGGAAGATACCCACTGCCTTCGAACTTTCTAAAATTTTCACCAAGGAGATATTTTGCTGTCATGGTATTCCGATTGAGATAGTCTCTGACCGTGGCTCCAAGTTTATTGCCAAATTTTGGAGAGCATTCTGCAAGTCAATGGGGATCTCACTCCAGTTCTCGTCATCATACCACCCTCAGTCCAATGGCCTCACGTTGAGGATGAATAAATCCTTGGAGCTATTTCTATGTTGCTTAATCCGAAAGTCTGGATAACTGGGTGGATCTTCTTCCTTGGGCAGAATTTGCACGGAACTCGTTGAAATACGACTCTACACAAGAGTCCCCATTCTTCTGTGCCCATGGTACCATCCTTCTGCTCTCCCATTGTCTGTCTCGCGTTCTGGAGTTCGTGTGGTGGTTATCTGGCTATCTACCAGGAACATCCATCTGAAGATTCCTTCCCTGTATCTCGGGCCCAGATTTATAGGTCCCTACAAGCTTGTGTAGCCATGTGTAGAATTGGGTTACATGCCTTTCCCATTCTGTGCTGTAATTCCTGTTAAGATGGCAGGTTGCCAGAAGTCATCATGGAGGTTTGCCCTCAACCCCTGTGATGTGTAACATGTAGCAAAGGAAGTGACAGCTTGCTCTGTGTCCACTGTTAGTGACTCAGAGGTGTTTCTTTCTGGAACCTATATATTCTGCATCACTTCCTAAAGTTAGTTGTTGCTGTTGGTCTGCAGAGTTCAAGGCGAGTCAAGTGAGAGTTCAAAGTCTTCTGCAGACCAGTTCAGTGAGTTGCAGAGAGTGACAAGCAGACCCCACTGTGTCCAGGGCTCTGGCACAGCTGGTAGTCTCTCTTAGGGGAGAGGTGGCAGAAATATACCTGGCTGATTAAAGAGTCAGGAGGGACCTTCCTAATGAAGTGCAACACGAAGATGTGCGGCTAAGTGTCGGCCGCTATGATGGGCAGTCTGCCATGTACCATGCAATTAAAGATGCCCTTGTTCAAGAGACCCCTCTTGTCTGAGACTGGAGTTATTCAGCAAGAAGATGCACCCAGGAGTTCTCTTCCAGAAACTCCTCCCTGCTATCGTGGGGATCTGGAAGGGATGGAGGCGCTGTACCAACTGTGAGTAGAACTCAGCACTACCTCATACACCTGTCATGGTGAAATCCCCACTACCAACCAGCGAGAGACTCAGGAGTCCTGTGAGCCAGCAGGTGCACCACACTACACTGAGATGTAACTGGGGGCAGATTATGCACATAGGGGCCAATATGAGATTGGGGGGGCCTCGTACCGTTACAATTGCAAAACAAGTAAATCCGGTCACGTTTAAATTGGAACTACCGGATACCTTAAGGATTCCTCCGGCTTTTCATGTATCACTAATAAAGGCTGTGGTCCACAACAACTTCTCTGTTGCTCCCACCCATCCAGGAACAGTTCTGTTGGATGGTGAAGAGGAGTATATAAATTCACAGCATTCTGGATTCCCGTAAATCTCGAGGTAGTCTCAAGTACCTTGTATCTTGGAAGGGATACGCTTCAGATGAGAATTCCTCAGTGAAGGCTGGTGATGTCCATGCTTCCTCCTTGATCCGAGGTTTCGACCGGAGGTTCCCCGACAAACCCGTTTAAATCGTATGGAGATCGAATCTGGAGGGGGGGTGTTCTATGAGGTTTGGCAAAATCCGGTCCGGGATTTTGCTCTTGCTCGCCCTCTGTGGCAGGATCGTCCATTTTTGCTCCAGGCAACTTCCTTTAAAAGGACAGCCCTGTAAGCAGGAAGTTTCCGAGCAAAGTTCCAGTTCATGCTGAGTACATGCAACGCGCTTACGTATTACCAGACCCAGCTCACGTACCTCGACTATCCTTGTCTTCAGCCTGCCTCGACCTCTGCATCCACACTGACTACGCAACTCAGCTGCGAGCCCTGACCTTCGGCCTATGACTCACTACTCTATCAGGACGCTGTCCCTCGGCTCAGGTTGGTTCTTTCACCTTCCTACCTCAGCCCTGCGGGCTGTTTCCTGCTAGAGACGAGCATCGCTATAACTGTGGCCCAAGTGCGACCCGATCACAGTCAAGTGCTGCATAGAGGAATTTCCCATAAGAATTAACACAGCAGGGTTTCCTGCTTCTGGATGGGACCCCCGTTGCATTAATCCTACAGAGCCTCCACCAGTCTCGAAGTGCTGCACAGAGAGAAGTGGTCTGCATCTACCTGCACACAGTGTACATGCACAAAAAGCAGTTGGCTTGTAGCAAGAGGAAGCTAAAAAAGAAATTAGCTGACCATGTGGCCCACACAAGGTACACAGGAGGGACCTCACCTGCTCAGCTGGACCTCACACCCACAGAGTGCAGATTGATGGAGGTCATTGTACCTTCTCAGGTTGTGGGACTTCCAAGACTGGTGGACACCAAGGATATTCGCCATGATCCATCTGGTAAATCAAAACATATTACATGTATTGTACAGTATATCAATCTCATGTATACATGTCACATTATACATAACCTTAGAAATCAGACCTAAGATTATCACATTCACACATACATATGGTGAGTAGTTAACAAAATGACCCTTTTATGTATAACCTCATAATATTCTAGAAGTCTAAAGGCCATGCCTTGCCCATGACAGTCATGTTCCAATTGTTATAAAGTAATCCCTTAGCTATTTTATTACCATATAACTGTTCTCAAATCACTATGACACCACATTAATAAACAGTAAAATAGACTAACAGTATGTACAATACTTAATAGAACAACATACTGTATTATTCTTATTATTAAAGGTATCTTAACATGTAAATATGTTTATATGTTTATTCACCCAAAGTATATTTAAATGTGGGTAAATTTACCCAAATTCCACAGTAGTGTATTTAATCATGTTATGTACCTTTTCTGAAGGACCATCAGATGAAACGGGCCTTGGTGGTGAGCCCGTTGAGGTGGAAGAGTCCCCAAAGGACACAGTGAGTGATGTTGCACCTCACTATTGTTCCTCCCAATGAATATGCTGTACCTGCTCCTACACCCGCTGCTCCTGTAACAGATGCGCCTTCTCCTGCACCTGCACATGCTTCACCTGCAGCAACTCTACCAGCTCCAACACATGTTTTAGCTGCACCCAGTACTGCTCCAGCGCCAAGAGCTGTGACCACAAATGACCACTATGAGGTGGCCGCTGTATGTCAGCAGGGGCTGATGAGGATGCAGAGGTCAGCATTTCACCAGATTATGGTCCCCTCCGATGGCGCTTGACCTCAAAATACATCCGAACTGTAATCCGCTCTCCTGCTGCCACGTGCACACTCAGAACTACTTGAACGAACCTGATAGTACATAGGTACACGCAGATCTGACTCAACATGGCTGGGCCTCTTTTCCTCTCAAAGTCTCTCATCTACCACAGCCATTATTATTGGCTGCTCTCATGTCCATTACAGTCACATGTCCAGAGCTCATTGGAGAGGAACCTGCCAGGGGGCAGTGTAATTGTGTATTTGGTCATCACACAGGAGGTTCTACCCCCCTGCTAAAATGTTGATGTCCCCATCAAGAGGGTTAAAGTCCTTGTGGCACATGAAATAACTAGCTATCACACATCTTCCACTCTAGGTACATAGAATCATAGGTACAGTGAAACGAACACATATACAATTGTAACAGGTGGCAGTACTATTGCTCCCAAAGCTCCCAGGGTTAACTATCTCTAAGGTCATAGGTACCACTCATTTTGCCAAACTAACCACGGGAATCTCTGTAGACACCTCCGGAGAATCGTAGGTCAGTCTCAGGGGTGATTCAGTCTCCATTTTTGGACGTGGTACGTAAACTTGGGGAACAACTGTTACTTCCCCTTGCCTTTCAGTGGATCCACATGTTATGGGTGGATCATATTCTATGGACCCTACACTTGAAGGGGACTCACAACTATCTAGCACTACCGCATCTTCATTTTCACTATCCTGTTCAATGGGACCCACTGGGGTGAACTATTCTGCTTCGGAACTCAGAACTGATGCATTAGTGAGACGGGCCTTCCCAGTGGAAAGCATCTTCGCACTTAGCAGTCCACCTATCTCCAAATGGTTCATTAAATTATTTGAAATAGTCTTTTACTGGTGGCTCCAGCAGCCATACTGCTTCCTCTGGGTGGCAGGTAACCTTTCATAAATTGTGTCAACGGCTGTACTATAGTTGAGAAGTTATTCATGAACCATAATGTCCATTTGTCTGGGCTTAGGCCAGGACACGATGACCAATGATTTAGAGGGGTCGGTAGCCACTCCTTTTAAAGACAAAATTTCCCCCCGCACACGTAACAGACGTACGGCATAACTGACACTGGTCTAGTGGCAATTTTAGTCCACTCTCGCTCAACCAATCTTTATCAAGCAGGCCTCATGTTCTTCCAAGGTCCTTCCAAACACTATTACATCATCCAGATATACAAATAGACAGACAGAACCACTAGATATAGCACTCTATTTCAGTGTGATTTGGTGATTTACTTAAAAATAACTTTATTAATGACAATATCGTTAAAATATTGGGGTTTAAAACAATGATTAAATATGACCAAGTGTTACTAATTCTAATGGATAAGTGTGTCCAAAAGATTGTACAGTGGTGTGTTAATGTCCAGTGTTAGGATGGTTCA
>WSYH01003073.1:48027-73206 GCA_036426205.1 Ascaphus truei
AAAAGATTGTACAGTGGTGTGTTAATGTCCAGTGTTAGGATGGTTCACTGGCCCTAGTGTTCCTCATATGGAGTGAATGGGCTAGAGTTCTCTATTGTTATAACGGCAGTTAGGACCACAGATGTAGAGCCCCAGTAATGAAATACTAGCTGGTGCTCTTGTATAGGACCTATACTATGCTGTATAAGTGATGCAGCTATTAGTACATTATAGATTAGATATAGACAAATCTAGGTGATGCAGCTATTAGTACATTATAGATTAGATATAGACAAATCTAGGTCTAAGTGCACCTATTGTTGTGTTACTGACGCCGCCCTATATAGATGGTGGTATATAGGAGCAGGTATGTAGTGCTTAGTACATATACAACCCAGGTGTGTAATAACCGGGCTGTGGTGAATATAGTACATATACAACCCAGGTGTGTAATAACCGGGCTGTGGTGAATATTAGTATTTGAGGATATATTACTGGTGAGTATGATAGCACTGCTGGAACTCCTGTATATGCGAATACCGAGTTATCAGCTGAGTACTGTTCCTTTTAGGGTTGTATACAGGTCAATATAGAGAGACCTTTCCCTAGTAGGTGCAGTACTCCTCATGACATCTTAGTCCACAGCCACTATACGGAAACTCCAATTAAATCATGGCTACCACCTAAACCGTACGGAAGCTACTCATGCCATCACTGCAAAGCGTGACCCAACATTAAAACTACCAAAACATTCCAAAATTGGAATAACTCACAAACATATCAGATTAGGAAATTTATTACCTGCCAGAGTTTCGGCGTGATATATCAAGGCCTCTGCAAATGTGGGAAGATCTACATAGGCAAAACAAAACGCCAATTTAAACAGCGGGTATTGGAGCATATAGGCACAATACGTAATAATGTGGACACCCCACTGGCGAGGCACCTAAACTCTTGTCAACAAGGAAACATCAAGTCTATACTTTTCACAGGTATAGACCAATTCTCCTTAGGTCAGAGGAAAGGCGATATAGACACTGTGCTCCTACAGAAGGAAGCACGGTGGATCTATAATCTCAAAGCACTCACACCAAAAGGCCTCAATGAAGGATTTGTCTATAGTCCCTTCATTTAAGCTCTCCAGTTCATCTGTATATAGTAGAATGCAAGCAACTGAAATATGAACTATAAATATATAATTGTGCATTCTTATCAACACCAATCTGGTCACATGTATACCTGACTCATACTCTGCCATTCATTTATCACATAAATAAATAATAAAATAAATTATTAACAACTTCATTGATCATTTAAAGAAATGTAATAAACCAGACAAACATATACACAAGTAAATTCATTTATTAAAGGAAGATAAACATGGTTTCACAATAGTGCAATTTATTGGAAGCAAACATAAGATGACACAAAGTTAATACTTGACAAAGCAACATGCCAAAAAGCAGCATGCTACAAAATTTCAAAGTCTAACACATCAAAGGAAACATAGCGCTGGTCTGAACTTCAGTCACCTAACAGCCTCACAGTGAGCATGCGCTAACAGCTAATGGGGTCACTACAGGTTAACCCAAGAGGTATAAATATCCTTCTCAGACATAGGAAGCCCTCTGATTACCTTAGCCTTGATAAAGCACTCGCGAAACGCGCGCGTCGGCAACCACGTGACCACGTGCACGCGGAGGAGCCCGAGTTCACATACACTGACTCAGTGTGATTTAGGGAGTCAGCGTGGCTCAACCCGTGCACATTAAAGGATTGTTATTAGACCCAACGGACTTAATAGTCACAAACCTCTAACGGCATACATAGTATCTGGCCATGTATTATACTATTTATTTAGGTAGCCTGAATGCTAATTCCCTATCACAGCATTAAGCTTAAAGGGTACAACACATAAAGCAAAACGGCACCTTTACCAGTAATTAACCTCTGGAGTGCCAGACCATTACCACACATGAGGAGTACAGGCATACCCCGAATTAACGTACCCAATGGGACCGGAGCATGTATGTAAAGCGAAAATGTACTTAAAGTGAAGCACTACCTTTTCCCACTTATCGATGCATGTACAGTACTGCAATCGTTATATACGTGCATAACTGATGTAAATAACACATGTGTAACAGGCTCTGTTATTTTGTATTTGTATTTATTTCACAGGTTGGGAAGATCTGTTTATTAGTTTCTCTGGCAGCTTGTACACCACTTAGAAGTGGTTTTCACTCACATTGAGTGATCACGTTCACATCACCAATTTATTGCCATTTTTCACACTATTGTGAGTTAATTGCACATTGTAGATTAGCGCTTGTTAAGGGTATTATTGTTGTTTGTATTCTATAGTCTCCCGCTTGCGCACAGCTTCGGTACAGGTAGGGAGCCGGTATTGCTGTTCAGGACGTGATGACAGGCGCATGCGCGGGCTGCCGTTTGCCTATTGGGCGATATGTACTTACTCGCGAGTGTACTTAAAGTGAGTGTACTTAAAGCGGGGTATGCCTGTACTGCACCTACTAGGGAAAGGTCTCTCTATATTGACCGGTATACAGTACTGCACCTACTAGGGAAAGGTCTCTCTATATTGACCGGTATACAACCCTAAAAGGAACAGTACTCAGCTGATAACTCGGTATTCGCATATACAGGAGTTCCAGCAGTGCTATCATACTCACCAGTAATATATCCTCTAATACTAGTATTCACCACAGCCCGGTTATTACACACCTGGGTTGTATATGTACTATGAGAGAGGGAGGGTGTGTGTTTGTGTCTGTCTGTCTGTGAATGAATACAGACACCAACCCACAGTCAGTCAGTCACCCACTCAAGTGTCAGTCAGTCACCCAAGTGTCAGTCACACACGAGTCAGTCAGTCAAAGTGTCAGTCACCCACCCCTGCCCCCCCCTGAAAACATTTCTGCGGACGCCCATGCACACACACACACACACACACACACACACACACACACACACACACATACACACAGGAGCGGGGCTCCCTCGGTTTGTCAGTGTCACACAGATAGTGGGGTATTGGGCTTGTGGTTGAGATTATGGGCTTCAGACTGAAGTATTGTGATTAAGATTAGATTATTGGGGTTAAGCTTGAGGTTGTTAGGGGTGCACTGCAGTATTGGGGTGCAGCTTGAGATGTGGAGCTCAGCTAAAATTCGGGGATTGGGTTGCAGTTTTGGGGCAGGACCTAAACGTTCCCTCCATATTACAGGACGACGTCACCTCTCTCCTGGATGAGCCCCCCACTTTCCGTCCCACTCCCCCTCCCTCCTTTGATGACGCCTCTGCACAGCGCCGGCAGCAAAGTGGGGAGCGGACGCAGCGCCCATCCTCTGAATCCTCCCAGTCTGGTCTCTTCTTCACCGCTCCCCCCAACTCCAGCCCCCCACTCCCTCCTCTCGCCACTCCACCCACCTCCCCTCAAAACCAGGACTCGAATAAAGTCATCTACGCCACCATATGTCCCAGAATTCACCCTTCCGTGGCACCTGCACAGCTGGCACTGGTCGCACAACTGCCACTAACTCCATTTCCCAGAGTGCAGTCGCCGACCAGGTTAAAGGTCACCGCGGAGAGCCCCCCTAACCCTCCCTCGCCCTCTCACGGGGACACCTCGGACCCCCAAGCCATTCAGCATTTTGTCATGGTGGAAGTTCATCGACCCAATAGCGAGCCCGACGTGAATGAAATCCGAGCTGTACCCCAGGCACGAGGTGAGACCTCCGTCCCCCAGCAAATCCTGAGACCCTTACACCAAGGGAGGGACCCCGTCTGTCAGTGTCACATACACACACATGTTTACGAAGGCAATTATGAAAATGTAGAGACTTTGTGGATAGAAATTAGCAGCGGAGGTAAAAGTATAAAGAAAATGTTTGTGGGAATATGCTATAAACCACCAAATATCTGTGAGATTGAGGAAGCTAAAATACTTTTACAAATGGAGAAGGCGTCAAAACTGGGTCATGTTTGCATAATGGGGGATTTTAATTATCCAGACATAGACTGGGGCAATGAGATTAGCGTTACAACAAAAGGGAACAGGTTTTTGGGGGTGCTTAAAGACAATTATATGATATACAAATAGACAGACAGAACCCCTAGATATAGCACTCTATTTCAGTGCTTTATCAAGGCTAAGGTAATCAGAGCTAACTGCCGTTATAACAATAGAGAACTCTAGCCCATTCACTCCATATGAGGAACAATAGGGCCAGTGAACCATCCTAACACTGGACATTAACACACCACTGTACAATCTTTTGGACACACTTATCCATTAGAATTAGTAACACTTGGTCATATTTAATCATTGTTTTAAACCCCAATATTTTAACGATATTGTCATTAATAAAGTTATTTTTAAGTAAATCACCAAATCACACTGAAATAGAGTGCTATATCTAGGGGTTCTGTCTGTCTATTTGTATATTAAGTTACATACCCCTTGCAGCACCATTTCCCCTGCTCCATAGTCAAGCTGCAGCGGGGGTCAATCATAAGTATATAATACAATTATATGACCCAAATTATTGAGGAACCAACCAGGAGAGGGGCAGTTCTGGATTTGGTCATATCAAACAATGTAGAAGTAATAACAAATATTCAAGTCCTGGAACATTTAGGTAACACGGTCTCATTTGAAATAAATGATTAAAAAACAGATTACTTGGGTTCAACAAAGACCTTAAACTTTAGAAAGACAGATTTTAATAAACTGAGGTCTAATCTACAAGTAATACACTGGGATGATGTTTTTTCAGGGAAATGTAGAAGATAAATGGTCAGTCTTTAAAACATTGTTAGAAAAGCACACTTATCAGTGTATACCCTTGGGTAATAAGTATAAAAGAAATAAGTCAAAACCAATGTGGCTAAATAAACAGGTAGGGGAGGAAATGGACAAGAAGAGGAAGGCGTTTAGATTCTTTAAATCAGAAGGGACAGAGACATCGTATCAGAATTATAAGGAATGTAACAAAAATTGCAAAAGGGCAATCAAATTAGCAAAAATGGATAATGAAAAAAGGATTGCAATAGAAAGTAAGACCAACCCTAAAAAGTTCTTTAAGTATCTTAACAAAAAAATGAGAAAAGAAAATATAGGACTCTTTCAGTGTGAGATGTGTAGGCAGATTATTGGAGATAAGGAAAAAGCAGAGGTACAGTATTAAACAAATTCTTTGCCTCTGTGTTTACCAGGGAAGAATCAAGTTCAATAGTAGTGCCGCAGGAGGAAGCCACAACCTCCATATTAATAAACAATTGGTTAACTGAGGAAGAAGTTCATAGGCGGCTTGAACAAATTAAAGTAAATAAGGCACCTGGCCCCGATGGCATACATCCAAGAGTTCTCAAGGAGTTAAGCTCAGTAATAGCCAAACCATTACATTTAATATTAAAGGACTCCATTTCCACAGGCTCAGTACCACAAGATTGGCGTAAAGCAGATGTGGTGCCTATATTTAAAAAGGGAGCTAGATCAAAACCAGGGAATTACAGACCTGTAAGCCCGACTTCAATAGTGGGAAAGCTACTTGAAGGTTTAATACAGGATAATATTCATGAATACCTAATGGAAAACAAAATTATTAGTAATAGTCAGCATGGATTTATGAAGGATAGATCATGCCAAACTAACCTTATTTGTTTCTTTGAGGAGGTAAGTAGGAATTTAGACCAAGGTAATGCAGTTGATGTGGTCTACTTAGATTTTGCAAAGGCTTTTGATACGGTTTCACACAAGAGGTTGGTGTACAAAATAAAGAAAATTGGACTCAGTAATAATATATGCACCTGGATTGAAAACTGGTTAAAGGATGAACCATCCTAACACTGGACATTAACACACCACTGTACAATCTTTTAGACACACTTATCCATTAGAATTAGTAACACTTGGTCATATTTAATCATTGTTTTAAACCCCAATATTTTAAACGATATTGTCATTAATAAAGTTATTTTTAAGTAAATCACCAAATCACACTGAAATAGAGTGCTATATCTAGGGGTTCTGTCTGTCTATTTGTATATTAAGTTATATACCCCTTGCAGCACCATTTCCCCTGCTCCATAGTCAAGCTGCAGCGGGGGTCAATCATAAGTATATAATCATCCAGATATACCAGTCCTGCTAATAGGTTCATATCCCCAACAATGCGTTCTATCAGTCTTTGGAGAGTAACTGACACTCCTTAGGGCATGCGCTCAAATTGATAGAGCCCCAATGGGCATATAAAAGCCCTTTATCTTGTTTGCATATTGAGATCTGGTAATATCCACTGCGGAAGTCTAAGACCAAAAACCATTTGCTCCCCGGTGAGACAATCCAATGCATCCTCTATTAGCAGGCATATTGATCTGGAGTGATCGTTTTGTTCAGTGTGTGGTAAACAATGCACATTCTTACTGCCCCGTCAGTTCCTAGAGATGTCATCTCACATCTTCCACATCAGCCAGGGCCAATCACCGTGACCTTTTCTTAAAAGAGCAAGCATCATGAAGTCAGATTTCTCTGCATTGTCTTTTCCCACATCCCATTCTTGAGTGGAGAAAACACCCGGCCTATGAGCCCTCTTCTCTTGCAGCCTTTTATTCCAGTGTTTTGGAGCAGGACTGTCTCCAAAATTAAGCATAGCGGGGGTCAATCTATTACCCTGGGATTTTTTCTTCCAAACAGGGGCCCATCACTTTGGTTCTGTACATGTGAGCCACCACCATGCCTCATCATATTCACACGTCATGGGCGGTCTCGTTTCTTACTTCTACTCCTAGTGTGTCCATTTTCCCCATCTGTATGGACAGCACCATGGCCATACCAGTAGCCCTCCAAGGTAGCTATAGATGGACTATCGATCATAGCATATATTTCGCCAGTGTCACTTTTCCAGTTATCCTTAATACACTGTTGAGGGGCACATTCACCGGGTGGGATCCTGGCCATGTGACTTTCCTCAAGGGTCCCTCACTCTGTCTTTTTTCTCCATTCTCTGGTGTGCCTTGAAACACACGGGATGAATTGTCAATGTCCGGTCATAATCGTTTCCCCCGATGGTCGGGCTCCATTTTACTAGTTGTCCAAAAATATTAGCATTTGTATAAATTATGGCTACAGTTTCCCCCTTGCAGCGGACTTCAGGGCATATGAGGACCACCACTGTTAATGGTCCTTCTACTTCAGTTATTTTCTTTGGAAATTCGAGCTTCATGACTACATACCCTAGATAAGGGTAGCTGGTGCCCCTGAGGCCTTAAATGACCAGGCCCTCCAGTGATTGCACTGGTAGATGTTTTAGGTACCGATCGTAACAGGGCTTCAATATAATAATAATGGATACCTGTGATCCACTATACAAGAGGACGTTGCATACTTGTCCCTCAATCTTAGCCTTCACTCATGCTGATGGCCCCAATAACCCCCAAGGTAAATGGGAGGTAGAATGGTTTCTTGCTGGTGCTCTTCAAACAGAGCCTTTCTGCACCCGGGCCCACTATGCTCCTTGACTGGATCCCGGGGTCATTTCCAGAGGCAGAACAAGATCAGATTAACTGCATCACCACCTGAGGTAGATTCTCACTTCTCTAGGAGTGAATGGCATAGTGTCATTCTTCCCCACATATGGTACAGAAATCCGGCCCTTTGGTTTTTTTATAAGGATTTTTCCATGGCTTCCTCCTCCATGTAGAAGTTTTCTCTCTATGGGGTGACTATCATGCTTCTCCCTGGCATTCCTCTCCACTATTTGCATTAGCCACTTTTCCCATTCGCATGGCATTCTTATTTCCGACACCTCTCATCTGCTTGGCCCAGGTCTGGCTGCTCCTCACTTGGCATATCAGGGGTCATAACCTGAGTCGGTCCTCAGGGGCACAGATGCCAGCATCGCTATCTCCTGATACCATTGGCTAGTTGCAACTACACTGTCAATGGCCCACCCTGCAGCCAGGCTGAGAACCATCTGTTCTTACTCATCCCATATTTCTAGCAAGAGTTCTAAAAACTTTGGAGGAGACTCATTTCGCTCTCCGAGTCGCAGGTAAAGGGTCCTTACAACTCCGGATAGTACTTCCCGGATCAATTGTTCTACTCGGGCATGATCAACCCAATCAGGGGTAATACCATTGTTCCTAACTACTTTCAGCAAAGCTACTTCCAGTCTGCGCAAGAACTCGGATAATTTCTCTCCCTCGTGCTGATACATGCCCGAGTCTAAAATACGATTCTTCCCCACTTTCAGTGGCACTAAATCTATTTTCTAATGCTCACAAGTATTCACTAGGGGTGCTAACTTAATTTAATAGCCCTTTGTGGTCAGCTAGTCATGGAAATCCACGACTGGTTGACCAGTAGTAAGGTAGTAGCAAAAAGTGGTGCACTCCTGATCAGTAAATACAAACTTCAACCAAGCACAATCACTGAAAACTAGAAAATGTAATGTGCAGTAGAAATACACATAGCAACTAACTCTGATGCGTTTCGTTCCACGCTGGAACGCGGTGCAGCGATTCGAGTGTTTGCTGGGGAAACACCTCTCGGTGCGTTGACCGGCATCTCCAAGTCCTCCTCCTGCTATATTCAACCCCCCTCCCTAATAATGTATTAAACAGCCTTATCAGGATTATTTACATGTGACGATCATACTACCATTACCCTGCCTACTCTTGAGCATAAGTTACATGGGGTTAACCCCATTTTTTTCATAGTTGTCCAGTAAGCTACTAAGGGGTTAATATGTACTGTAAAGTATTTTAAGTACTATTTTATCATCTATTTCAGTTTAGAGTAGCTTATCTTGCCTATGTATATATTGGCCATTATATACATAGGAAAGACAGGGCTAATGCAAGCCTGGAGCAGGTGATATTTCTCCCGTTAATCGCGTTCCAATAAATATCGGAACTTGATGTATTGCTGTTAACACCAAAAAAATTGAGTATTACGCCTCTTTATTTTACTGAATCTGCTATTTTTAACCGATAGAATAAAAAGTGCATTCTTTTTGGCAGTGCACTGTTGATGTGTTCCACTATAAAAATAACGCTTTTTTTTCGCCGATATTACCGCATTTTTAGGTTACCGCTGTTTGATGTATCCGGGCATATGTATCAAAGGTCAAATTCCGGCAGAAAGTCATTATTTTGACGCAACCCGCGCTAAAATATACCAGCGACAAGCAGCGATTATGGATTCATTTTGCTTTCGCCGACATCTGCACCTGCCTGCGATGATATGAAGGTGTGATGGAGCGAGTGGGAGGAGTTAGGGCAGGGCTTACATTTTCATATTGGTGCAGCTTTTCTTGATGGATTTCTACATTACCTTAAAGCTGCAGTTCAGTCAGTATCCTGCATGTGTGTGTTTTTTAATAAATCAGTTCTGTAGTAAGAAAAAATACTTTTAGCATTTTCTGTTTTAAATAAAACAACTTTGAAAGACCAACTTTCTTGTATTCTATTTTAACAGACATTTGCTAAGGCACTGCCCCTTCATGTCCTGTCACAAGCCCTGGCACACCCCTTTGTCAGCCCTGCCCTCCCTCTAGCACATGTCAGTGCAGGAGTGCTCATGAATATTCATGATCTTCCACTGACGGACAGAAGCAGAAGAAAAACAGATCCCTTCACTAATTATGTCACCAAATTTTGCCTATCAATACATGGAGAACGAATTGACCTGCAGCTATACAGTTCTTTAGGTAATTAGAGATTGCCCACATGAAACTATTGAAGTAAAAAAATAAACTAAAAAAAAAAAAAAGACTGAACTGCAGCTTTAAAGGTGGGGGAAGTCTTTTTTTAATGGAGGATATTAGTGTAGCAGCATGCGCCAAATTCTAAGACAATTCACATACACATCACAAATGTCACGTTTAAGCTAGAAGGAAGAAAAAAAAAAAAAAAAAAAGAAGAGAAACCCTCGCTACAGCCACACTAAGGTGCTACAATCAGGGGCAAATAATTGCAACTATACAGAGAGAAAAAAAGAATCCCCTATGTTGAGAGCACTCTGTATTGGCTTGGAAACTGATACCTCCAGTATGAACACCTATCGCCTGTTAAATAAATTTAATCAAGGCAAATAACGGCACAAAAAATCTGATAGCAAGTTCAAAAATAAGAGGTGCATAGTACCACAAGGATCGCCAAAGCAACACTAGTGTTTTAGGGCTTTTTTTAGCCTGAGGAAGGGGTATGAAACCCCTGAAACACTAGTGTTACTTTGGAGATCCCTGGGGTGACTATGTACCTCTTATTTTTAAACTTTGCTATTATTTTTGTGATGTTATTTGCCGTGATTATGTTGATTTTTGTAAATTTACTATTTTGTAATTCATTCATTTTTCCAACTAATGAGGTAGCACTTTTTGATTTTGATTTTTACGAATGCTGATCTGATCTAAATGTTTCGATGTATGTGTATTGTACCTGATGGTGAAGGTACTGGAACTGAGCACCAGTTACAATTATTAGCACAAGCTCAGTGCAAGTTCTGTTTTTGAAGTGAAACATCTTTGCTGGCACCTGCCCAAAAATTTCCTTCATGGAGACGGAAGTATGTAACGGAAGTGATGTCGCGAACGCACATGTACAGAAGCGGCCGTCGGCGTGCGCATGCGCATTAGTGGTTGGCACCGCCACGTGCATGTGCAGAGGCTGCCGGTAACGCTGCACGCATGCGCACAGGTAGCCGGGGGCGCCGGTGAGAAAGAAACAGACACACCCACCCCCCAACCCCCTGTGGTCTGTGTACATATACACAAACAAACAAAAGGAACACTGTTATTAGAGGAATTCTAAGTCAAACTTCTTTGCGTTTTGTTACTGAAACTGTGTTTTGATTTTTATGATTTACATTGAATTAAATACTTTGGAGAGTAACAGCATTTAGATACTGTACAATCCAAAATATATATATCTTACTTTAGTTATCACTAGCTGATATACCCGGCGTTGCCCGGGCGTGGAAGGGCAGGGGGCATGGAGTGGAAGGGCAGGGGGCATGGAGTGGAAGGGTGGAGGGGGCCAAGGGGCGTGGAAGGGCGGGGAGGGCAAAGGCCAGGGAGGGGTGGGGGGGGCAAAGGGCAGGGAAGGGGCGGGAGGCCCGGCGGGCAAAAAAGGGAAGGGACGCCCCGGCGACCCGGCGGGGCGCAAAAGAGGAGGAGAGCCAGGCAGGGGGGCCCCCGGGGGCAAAGGGCCAACCGGGAGAGCGGGCCGGGGGGGGCAAACACAGGGCAGGGAGGGGCGGGGGGGCAAAGGGCAGGGAGGGGCGGGGGGGGGGCCAAGAGGGAAGGGAGGGCAGGGGGGGGCAAAGCAGGGGACGAGGGCGGGGGCAAGGGCAGGGGGGGGGGGGCAGAGGGCAGGGCAGGGGTGCGGGGGGCCCAAAAAAGCAGGAGCGGTGATGAGCAGAGGGGGAGGCGGAAAAAGGGAGAGGGACGGGGGGGCAAGGGCAGGGAGGGTGGGGGGGGGACAAAGGGCTGGGAGGGCAGGGGGGCAAAGGGCAGGGAGGGCGGGGGGGGCAAGGCAGGGAGGGGAGGGGTGGGGGGGCAAAGGGCAGGGGGGGAGGGGGATAGGGGCGGGGAAAGGGAGAGGGAGGGGTAGGGAGGGGCAAAGGGCAGGGAAGGGGCGGGGGGGCTACAGGAGGTGCAAGGGAGGGAGGGGAGAGGGGCAGAGGGCAAGAGGGAGGGAGGGGGGGGGCAAGGGGAGGGGGTGCGGGAAATTGGGCAGGAAGGGGGGCGGCAAGAGGGGCAGGGGGGGCAAGAGGAAAGGGAGGGCAAGAGGGCAGGGAGGGCAGAGGGCAGGGAGGGAGGGAGGTAAGGGCAGGGGGGGGGCTAAGAGGGGCAGGGGTGGGAGGGAGGGGGTCAGGGAGGGAGGAGGGGGGCAAAGGGCAAGGGGGGCAAGAGGGCAGGGGAGGCAAGAGGGCAGGGAGGGAGGGGGGCAATAGGGCAGGGGGGGCAAGATGGCAGGGAGGGGGGCAAGAGGGCAGGGAGGCAAGAGGGCAGGGAGGGGGGCAAAGGGCAGGGGGGCAAGAGGGAAGGAGGGAGGGGGGAGAGGGGCAGAGGGGGGAACGAGGCAGGGAGGGGGGGCACACCCGAGGGGGAGGGAGGAGGGCACAAGAGGGCCAAAGGGCAGGGAGGGGCGGGGGGGAGGCCAAACAGGGCAGGGAGGGGGGGGGGCCAAAGGGCAGGGATGGGTGGGGGCAAAGGGCAGGGAGGGGCAGGGGGGCTAAGGCAGGGAGGGCGGGGGGGTGGGGAGGGTAGGGTGGGGTGGGGGGGGTAAGGGAGGAGGGGCCAGAGGGCAGGGAGAGGGCAAGGGGAGGGGAAAGAGGGCAGGGAGGGAGGGGGGGGGAGGAGGGAGGGGGCAAGAGGCAGGGGAGGCAAAGAGGGCAGGAGGGAAGGGGCAAAGGGCAGGGGGGCAAGAGGGCAGGGAGGAGGGGGGCAAAGGGCAGGGGGGGCAAGAGGGGAGGGAGGGGGGCAGGGAGGGGGGCAAGAGGGCAGGGGGCAAAGGGCAGGGGAGGGAGGGCAGGGGGCAAAGGTCAGGGGGAGGGAGGGCTGGGGCAAAAGGTCAGGGGGAGGGAGGGCAGGGGGCAAGGGCATTGGGAGGGAGGGCAGGGGGGGGCAAAGGGCATTGGGATGGAGGGCAGGGGGGGCAAAGGGCATTGGGAGGGAGGGAGGGCAGGGGGGCAAAGGGCATTGGGAGGGGGGGAGGGGGGGCAGGGAGGGTAGGGGGGGAGGGAGGGTAGGGGGGGGCAAAGGGCAGGGTGAGTGTTGGACACGTTAAAAACCCATTCCCCTGCGTTTACTCACCTGACACGCGCCGCTCTCTTTCCTCCACATCGGGTCCTCCGCGAAGAGGCTGAGATGCTCCGGTGAGGAGGTGTGTCCTCCCCGGGGGAGAGGCGGAGACAGCAAGGAGGAGCGACCTGGGTGAGGGGAGATAAGGTGTTGGGTGTGTGGGGGGGGGGAGAGAGGGGGGGGGGGAGCAGGGGGGGGGTGAGGGGGGGGGGGGGTGGTAGGGGGGGGGGGGGGGGGGGTGAGTGGGGGGCGGAGGTGAGCGGGGGGGGGGTGAGAGGGGGGGGTGAGGAGCGCCGGGTGAGGGAGTGGCTAGGGTGGTGGTGAGAGCCGTGGGGAGGTGAGAGTCCCCCGCTGTGTCCCGGGCGCTCGCTCCGCTCCCCCGCTGAGTGTAGCAGCGCCGGGGGGGGAGGAAAAAGCGCGGGAAAGTGGGAGACCCGGGGAGAGGGGGAGGTGCGCGCGGGTCCAGATGAGCGTCACGGTGTGTGTGTGTGTCTCGTCACTCCGCCTCAGGCCAATGAGAGGTATGCGGGGGCGGGCGGGCCAAGGGAGCAATCTCATTGGCCTGGCCCAAGGTCCAATCTGATTGCCGCTAGGGACACAGGGAGGGACACCCAAGGTCCAATCTGATTGCCGCTAGGGACACAGGGAGGGACACAGGGAGACACATACAGACAGACAGACAGGCAACGACACATAGGACACTTTGAGAAATATATAGTAGATGAGTCAATTATATCATGTATTCCAAGTGATAGTATTTATTTATAAAATGTTTTTTACCAGGAAGTAATACACTGAGAATTACCTCTCGTTTTCAAGTATGCCCTTGGAATTATGGAAAATGAATTATGGAAATTGACACAAAAATATATCAAATAAAATATACTCTCAAAGCTCTTACATTGAATTAAAAACATCACCATGACAAATACTATTTCTATGACAAAAACAGTGACAAAAGACAAAGAAGTTTCACTTAAAATGCGACTGCTTGGTACACACACACTTTTTTTGTATTTTAAAGCAAATGTATTGCAATCCTTTGCCCTTTTAGCACAGTGTTAAAAAGGAGTGCAATATGTTGTGTGAATAACTGACCACAGACACGTCAGGGTCGGTAACCTAAAACAAAGTGTTACTTTCAGTGGAATTCTATTGTTAACATAGAAACAGATGGCAGCTGTGAGGACACAGATAGGACTCAATTTAATATCTGGCACGTACAGCAGAACATTCCCTATTCTTGTACATGGAAACAGGCTTGGATGAGTTTTATCTCCTTTCCCTAGATGTTGCCATCCAATGCTCTCCCCAGATCTCACATTGGAATATAATGATGATGTTAATAGACTATTAAATAGTTGTACTGGAAACACTTTGGCTCATGATATAGTTATGTCAATCCAATAAAGAAAGGAACGGACAGGAAGATAATCTTCTTACTGCAGATTTTACACCTAGAAGAAAACAAGTCTACAAAGGACAGATTCGACTTCTGTTCACAGGGAATTTATTTATTTACTTATAAAAATGTTTTACCAAGAAGAAATACATAGAGAGTTACCGCTCGTTTTCAAGTATGTCCTGGGCACAGAGTGATGACGACAAATACATGGTTACAAATATATAGTTAAATTAAGTGAACAGTGTTCTACATTATATACAAGACATTGCATGCACAGTAAGAGATAATATATGTTATGGGCGTATGTAACAGTTACAGACCAGATTAAAATGTGAGACAGCTTTAATCCTAGTTTCAGTTTTTGTATAGTTTATATTCAGTCTTGATCCCCTCTTATTTTAATAACAAGAGTTTATGGGTTGGAGCAATTGAAATTACAAAACATTAGAGCCATGGTCCCGCTGCCTTCCTATGAAATAGATCATTAAATGGTTCTCAATTTTGTAGGCCTAATCCCTAAACTCAAATCCAAGTTCTTCTTGGATGTGAGTGAGAATATTAGGCTCTATGTAGCGCTAAGGTACAGGTGTGGTCCTCTGGTCAGAGTAGGTCGCGGGATTGTTAGGCTATTAACTACAGTAATGGCAAGATGCAGAAGGACGGAGAGATGAGGAATCTTCTGCGGAAGAAAATTTTCCGAAATGCATACAAGTTGTGGGTGATGTCGGTACATGTGACGGACAAACGTTCTCACATCACAAAAAGCACATGGAAGAGTCCGCACTTGGCCTTATGACTGAGGATGCTCATATGAAAGCCATGATGGCATGGTGTGTGTGAGTTAAACGAGCTCCTGGAGAACCATATATACTGGATCCTGGACCTGGCTCTCATAAAGGCTATCGTGGTGTGACCCAGTTTCCAAGTCCAATTCCCTTCCCTCTGACCCTCATGCACCGCTTGCTTTAACCCTTGATAGTTCCCAACCCCTGGGTTTAAAGACAGATCATGCACATTTTGCCGCCCCTGAGGTTCATTGCTTCCATCCCCCTGTCCCACCTAAAGTTCCTGCTACTGAGTACCCTGAGATTTCTTCTGGAACTTTAGCCCAATTTAAAAGGAATACCCATGAATCCGCCTTAGCCATGAACCAGCACGCAGACTCCCTCCTCTCTAAAACTTTTACGGTACCTAGTAATACCCCTCCAGTTTCCCGGAGAGTTGAAAATTCTGCCATAGACTCTAAATTTTCCTCCTTGGAGCCATCCACAGCGGTAGGTTCCCCTGTTTCTGCTTCTCTAGCTTCCACTTCAGAGGTCAGAGTACTTGCCTCTATTCCCTTAGTAAAGTCAGAGCCTTCCCTTCCTGTAGTGGAGGATCAGGTTTCCAACTCAGAGTTCCCATTCACTCCTTCTCCTGTAAACCCCCAATTCTCCCTCACTACATTTAAGAATCTTCCAGCACACCCGGTGTTAACCTGTGCTATTGCTAACACTCCTGGTGTGAAAGCAGGTCACCCTGTCTCTGGCCCTTCAATACTGTGCGATACACCTATCACCAATGCTTTTCCTCCTGTGTCTCAGACTTTTGCAATTCCTGTCCTTGACTCTAAGCTTGTCTCCTTGGAACCTGTGACAGCGATTAGCCCCCCTTTTACTGCTCCTCGGGCTATCACTTCAGAGATCAGCTTATCTGCCTCTGATCCCTTACTACGCTCTGAGTCTCCCCTTACTGCTTCTGAGGGTTCTCCAGCACTTCCTGTGCTAACCATTGCCTCCACTCTAACTCCTGATGTAAAGCCTGGCTTCCTGCCCTCCGACTCCCCTGTAGTCTGCGAGATACCCGTCACCTTTGCTAAAATTCCTGTTTTTCAAGGTGTCTCCCCTGTTAAGTCTGTAATACCTGCAGTTTCATTCATTGATTCCAAGACCCTTGCCACAGAGTTTCCCATAGAGCCTGATGCCCCCACTAGGGATTCTCAGACACCCACTTCAGAGACAAGTGTAACATTCTCTTATTCCAGTGAAGTACCTAGTGTAGCCCTTGTTGTTTCATAAATACCCAATTCAGAAACAAGCGCAGTCTCCCCTAATTCCATAGAAGTACAGTACTTGGTCTGGCCCTTGCTGTTTCACAAATTCCCACTCCGGAGACAAGCGCAATGTTCTCTGATCTTATTACAGTAGCTAGTTCAGTTCCTGCTGGTTTTCAATCACCCACTTCAGAGACAACCACAATGCCCTCTGATTCAATTGAAATACCTAGTCCAGTCCCTGCTGTTTTACAAATACTCACTTCAATGACCTGTATACCTTTTTCGGTCCCCTTTGCTGTGTCTGGGGTAACGGCTGCTGTCTCTCAGGCATTCATTTCTGGAACAAACATATCCCTCACGGACAGTTCTGCAGGTCCTGTTATAACCATGGATGATCCTAAGATTCCCACAGCAAAGCATCACCCCTCCCTCCCTATTTTCCCCATAGTAACCCATGCAACCTCTGAATCCGGGATTCCCACTCCTCAGACAATACTGTCTCTCACTGCCTCTCCCACAGTATTTGAGGTATCTGCTACAGACTGCATGGCTGCTACTACGAACTCAGGGTTAGCTCTCTTGGAACCTTCTGTAGTATCTGTTTCTCCTACAGATTCAAAGGACCCAGTGTTCAAGACTGAGTTATACTTCTCTGATTCTTCCACAATATTTGGGGTACCTACTACAGATTGCTCTACTTCTGCTGCAAACTCAGGCTTACCTGCCAGTGAGGTTTCGCTAGTACCTAATGTATCTACTGCTTCAAAGGACCCTGTGTTCTAAACAGCGGTATTCAGTACGGTCTCTCCTACAGTATCTCGTGAAGCCTCTGACTCTGGGACTTTCACTCCTCAGTCAAGTTTGTGTTGTCCTGATCCTTCCTCTGTGCTTGAAGTACCCAGTTCTAAATCCGAGACTTCTGTTTCTAAGTCAGGTTTACCGCTCACCTTGCTTCCTCCTGTGCCGGATGATGTCCGTATGGATCCAAGCTTTCTCACTTGTCTAGCAGATCCTATGCCCGCAGGGTCCCGTGTGGTGCCTGAAATATTTCCTCTGGATTTCATGTTGCCCTCGCCCAGGATTGAAACGCCCCTGTTGGACTTCTTTGCCTTGCCTGAGGTGTCCGTTCCTGTTTCTTGTGCTTCCACGGTGGACACGGCCATGCTTTTCTCTGCTTGTTCTTTGGTGCCAACTGCACCCTCCCCAGATGTCCAGACTTCGGACCTCATGCTCCCTAAACCTCAGATGCCCAGCAATGCTGGCCTCCTATCATTTGCCACTGCCACGGCAGAAAACTACATGAACTCTTCGACTGTCATACTCGACTTGTTTGGGATAACCGGTCTGGACGGTATCAAAAGTACTGCTTCAATATCTTGAAATGAACCCTCCCGCCCATTACTCTCGCTAACCACCACTCGGAATTCCTTGGGAGCTAAAGACTCTTGCAAGTTCTTACGTGCTGATTCCAGCAAAGTCATTGCCTGTCCTGAAGGCCTCTCTGCCATTCATGTCCAACAATCGGTGTCTTATGTCCCTGTCACGCTGCGCTCACCACAGACAAGGAGGGACCCCGGAACTGAGGTGAAAAGGGTAATACTTGCACCCACAGCTGCGGGGGCACACCTGGAAGGTGGATAGTAGGCATCCGGAACTGCACGGGAGATAAGGTGTTAGTTCAAATACTCGCCGGATACTTGGGCAGTTGCAGTAGAATCGTCGGTGCCGAGAGCCTTGGGGTTGGAGCCGGGAGGTAGGTAGGAATCCGTAAGCCAAGGTGGAGGATAGGAGAGGTCGGGAGGTCAGAGGGCAAGCCAGAGGTCAAAGTCCAGAGCGGGTCCGCAGTCAAGCCGGTTCGGTACACGGAAGATCACTAGAAGACACAGAGACAAGGTACTAAGGCAGGCACGACCGTGGGTAACGCAGGTCACACAAAGCTATGCTCAGCCAAAGAAGGAATGGCTGAGCAGGGTATAAATGAGTAGAGAACCCAATGGGAAGAGGGGGATGGATGGAGGAGTGGCCCCGTGGGAGGCAGGGATAGGTGAGGGAAGATTGCCACAGCTGATAGCTTGACGCAAGGCTTGTGGGCGGTGCACACGCATCAGGCGTGTGCACCGCATGGGAGAGGTGCGCGCGGCCTGAGCTGGGGGCGGGAGTTCCTCCTGCGAGAGGATGTAAAAGTCCGTGGGCATGCGCGCGCATGCGTGCGTCCCGTAGCAGCCGCGGGGACCAGGGAGAAGGAAGGAGGGTCCCGCTCGTGGCGGTGAGCCAGTGGAGCCGGAGTGCGCCGGGTAAGTGGTGTTGCGGAGGGAATCATCTTTGGGAGAGGTGTTCCCCGGGGCCTTACAGTACCCCCCCCCCCCTTGAGGAGCGGCCTCAGGACGACTCCAATACGACTCCAATATGGCTTTTGGGGAAACTTAGAATGGAAGAGTCTCAGCAATCTGGGGGCATGTATTTGATGGTAGGGTACCCAAGATCTTTCTTCTGGACCAAAGCCCTTCCAGTGAACCAGATACTGCACAGAGCCCCTCGTTTTCCTGGTATCTAGGATAGACTGAACCTCAAACTCTTCCTGCCCCTGAACTAAGAATGGTTTGGGGCCAACTGGTGTTTTGTGGAAGCGTGGGCTTTGGGACACAGGTTTTAGAAGCGATACGTGGAACACGGAGGGTATTCTCATGGATGGGGGGGTTCCAGGCGATATGCAACAGGATTGATTTGTTCCACCACTGGGAATGGACCCAAATACCTGGGGGCCAGTTTGAGGCTGGGGGTCTTCAGTTTAATGTTCCTGGAGGAGAGCCAGACCTTATCTCCTGACTTGAAGACTGGTGTCTGTCAGCGGTGGAGATCTGCCTGTTCTTTTTGTCTGCGGGTTGCCCTTCCCAGAGCTTCTTGGATCTTTTTCCAGGATTCCTGCAGATCCTTGATTCGGTCATCCGCTGCTGGGACTCCAGAAGGGACTGAGGTGATGGGAAGCTGAACCGGGTGGAAACCATAATTAATGAAAAGGGGGGATTTCAGTGTTGAGCTGTTCCTTAAAGAGTTATGGGAGAATTCTGCCCATGGGAGAAAATCTACCCAATCGTCCTGACTGTCTGTGACGAAGCACCGGAGGTATTGCTCCAAAGTCTGGTTTGTTCCCTCGTTTTGCCCATTAGTCTGCGGGTGGTACCCGAAAGAAAAATGGAGGGTGATATCCATCCTACGGGCGAAGGCCCACCAGAATTTGGAGATGAATTGTGTACCCCGATCGGATACGATGGAAAGAGGAACTCCGTGAATGCGGAATATTTCCCTAATAAAAATGTCTGCTAGTGTGGGGGAATTGGGCAGCCCTTTGAGAGGGACAAAATGGGCCTGCTTGGAGAACCAGTCCACAATTACTAAAATGGTATTCATCCCCCTAGAGGCTGGAAGTTCTACAACAAAGTCCATGGACAGGTGACTCCAAGGGCGTTCCAGTATGGACAGGGGTCGAAGGAGACCGTACGGCTTTTTACGAATGGTCTTGACCTGGGAGCAGATTGGACAGGTTTTCACATACTCCAAAATATCTTCCACCATGGTAGGCCACCAAAAGGTACGGCTAATGAGTTCAGCGGTTCTACTGATACCTGGGTGGCCGGCTGACTTAGAAGAATGACCCCACTCTAGAATCTTCTTCAGGAAGCGTGGGGCTGCATATAGACAGCCGACGGGCACCTTAAGGCCTCTCGGGAGGTTAGACTGTGCTGCCATGACCTGGTCCAGGATATCGAAGGAGTTAGCCGAGATTATATATTTGGGGGGTAAGATTGTCTCGGAGGTGTCTTCGGAGTTGTCCTCGAATAGGAATTGCCGTGAGAGTGCGTCCGTCTTTTGTTTTTTTGAGCCGGGAATGTAGGATATGAGATAATTGAATCTCGAAAAGAAAAGGGACCAGCGGGCCTGACGTGCTCCAAGACGACGTGCACTCTCAATATAAAGTAGGTTTTTATGGTCGGTGAGGATAGAAATGGGGGTCTCTGTTCCTTCCAGAAGATGTCTCCATTCCTGAAGGGCGAGTTTAATAGCCAGGAGTTCTCTATTTCCGACGTCGTAGTTCCGTTCTGCTGAAGAATTTTTTTTGAAAAAGAACCCGCAGGGGTGAAGTTTGGCCTGTGGGGACTGTCTCTGAGAGAGGATGGCGCCTGCACCGATATCGGATGCGTCTACCTCCAGGGTAAAGGGAAGCCTGGGGTCTGGATGACGCAAAATTGGGGCGGAAGCGAAAGACTTCTTGAGGGAGTCGAAAGCTTGGAGGGCTGCAGGAGACCAGGCTGCTGTGTTAGCTCCCTTTTTAGTAAGTGCAGTGATGGGGGCCACGGTGGATGAAAAGTTCTTGATGAATTTACGGTAGTAGTTCGCAAATCCTAAGAACCGCTGTATGGCTTTCAGGGAAGTGGGTTGCGGCCATTCTAAGACAGCTTTGAGTTTGGTTGGGTCCATTGAAAAACCTGTGCTAGAAATGATGTATCCTAAAAAGGGGATGGAAGATAGATGGAAAGAACATTTCTCCAGCTTGGCGTACAAATAGTTCTCTCGAAGGCGGGACAGGACTAATTTGGTGTGCTGAATGTGGTCAGGGAGGGATTTTGAAAAAATGAGGATATCATCAAGGTACACGATGACGAAGCTGTTGAGGAGATCGCGGAAGATCTCATTGACAAACTCCTGGAAGACCGCCGGGGCATTGCACAGGCTGAAGGGCATGACTAGGTATTCATAATGCCCATCCCGGGTGTTGAAGGCGGTCTTCCACTCATCACCCTGACGGATGCGGACAAGATTATAGGCTCCGCGGAGATCAAGCTTGGAAAAAATCGTTGCCCCCTGTAGGCGGTCGAAGAGCTCGGAAATGAGTGGTAGGAGGTAACGGTTCTTGATCGTGATCTTGTTGAGACCTCTGTGGTCAATACAGGGGCGAAGAGAGCCATCTTTTTTCTTGACACAGAAGAATCCGGCTCCAGCTGGAGATGATGAATTCCGGATGAACCCCTTCTTCAAATTAACTTGGATATACTCAGACATGGCTTGGGTCTCGGGTATGGAAAGAGAGTAGGAACGGCTTTTTGGTAGCGTGGCTCTGGGAAGAAGGTCAATAGTTTTGTACTCCGTGGGTAGTTCCACTCCGGCAACCGTCTGTTTTAGGCGAAGACAAGTCTTGAGGCACTGGGGGCTCCATCGTATGGGTTCCTTGTTAGTCCAATCCAGCTGTGGGTTATGCAGTTGCAACCATGGGAGTCCCAGAATCACCTCCACCGATGGAGTGTGGATCACGTCCAAGGTAATCTTCTCTTGGTGACCGTCCTCTGTGGAGAGAGATAGAGAGCAAGTCTCCAAGGAAATAAAAGCTGGTTGGAGTGGGCGTCCGTCTATGGCCTCTAAGCCAACGGGAACAGCTTTAGATTGGAAAGGAATATTGTTCAAGCTAGCAAGATCCTGATCAATAAAGTTTCCTTGAGACCGGGAATCTATGAATGCGGAGGCGGGAATCTGGGAGTTATTCTAGGCAAGAGAAGAGATGGACAGCATTATCCGAGTAGGAAGTTTCTTCGGAGAAGGGAAAGAGGAAGAGATTTACCCAACGAGACCCCCTCATACCTCATTCGGTTTTGGCGTTTCCTGGCCGCAGGGGACAGCTCGCCAGCGATGACCGGGATGCCCGCAGTAGTGACACAGTCCACCATCTCGTCGGCGCTGTCTCTCGGAAGCGGACACCCGATAACTTCCGAGCTGCATAGGTACAGGTTCATCTATAGGTTGGGGAACATAAGGGACAAGACTGCAACTGGTAGATCGGGGAGAGGCGGCACGAGGGAGTGCGCGTTCAAGTCTTCTCTCCCGAAGGCGCTGGTCCACGCGGATGCAGAATGCAATGAGGTCCTCCAATCTGGTGGGTCTCTCCAGAGTCGCCAGCTGGTCCTTAATGGATTCGGAGAGGGCGTCGTCATTCCAAGAGGTCTCGGCCGTGATAGTCCGGAACTCCAGAGCATACTGGGCGATGGGACGGGTAACTTGAGAGAGGTGGAACAGAGAGGAATCTGCCGTGATCTTGCGACCCGGCGTATCAAATACTTGCTTAAATTCCCGGAGGAAGCGGGGATAATCATGCGTCATGTCAGCCCTCCGTTCCCAGATGGGAGATGCCCAGGACAGGGCATTTCCGGTAAATAGCGAGATGATGTAAGCCACCCTGGAGCGTGCAGTAGGAAAGCGCGATGGGGACAGCTCGAATTGGATTTCGCACTGATTGATGAATCCTCTGCACTTGTGGGGATCCCCTGCATAACGATTGGGAGCCAGGAGACGAGGGTCCGAAGCCGTGGGGAGACCCGAAGAAGGCAACGCCGCAGCTGCCATGGCAGAGGCGCCTGGAGAATGCTGCAACAGAGAGATTCTTGAGAGCTCTTGAGACATGGAGTTGAGTTGCGCCTCCACCTGAAGGAGTTGATCCATGGCACTGGGTTGCTCAACTTCTCCGGGGACCATGTCCTTTGGGCTGAGCATAATGAGCATAATGTCACGCTGCGCTCACCACGGACAAGGAGGGACCCCGGAACTGAGGTGAAAAGGGTAATACTTTCACCCACAGCTGCGGGGGCACGCCTGGAAAGTGGATAGTCCGGAACTGCACGGGAGATAAGGTGTTAGTTCAGATACTCGCCGGATACTTGGGCAGTTCCAGTAGAATCGTCGGTGCCGAGAGCCTTGGGGTTGGAGCCGGAAGGTAGGTAGGAATCCGTAAGCTGAGGTGGAGGATAGGAGAGTTCGAGAGGTCAGAGGGCAAGCCAGAGGTCAAAGTCCAGAGCGGGTCCGCAGTCAAGCCGGTTCGGTACATGGGAGATCACTAGAAGACACAGAGACAAGGTACTAAGGCAGGCACGACCGTGGGTAACGCAGGTCACACAAAGCTATGCTCAGCCAAAGAAGGAATGGCTGAGCAGGGTATAAATGAGTAGAGAACCCAATGGGAAGAGGGGGAGGGATGGAGGAGCAGCCCCATTGGATGCAGGGATAGGTGAGGGAACATTGCCACAGCTGATAGCTTAATGCGAGGCTTGTGGGCGGTGCACGCGCATCAGGCGTGTGCACCGCACGGGAGAGGTGCGCGCGGCCCGAGCTGGGGGCGGGAGCTCCTCCTGCGGGAGGACGTAAAAGTCCGTGGGCGTGCGCGCGCATGCGTGTGTCCCGTAGCAGCCGCAGGGACCAGGGAGAAGGAAGGAGGTTCCCGCTCGCGGCGGTGAGCCAGTGGAGCCAGAGTGCGCCGGGTAAGTGGTGTCGCGGGGGGAACCCTCTTTGGGATAGGTGTTCCCCGGGGCCTTACAGTCCCGTACTCTTGGACTATTACTATGCACGGACACCTGGCTGCTGTCCTTCTAATGTCCCTGTTCCGGAGTCACCTGTCCTTTCACAGCTTTGGATTTCCAAGTCCCCTTGCCCCGTTTCCCATGTTCCGGGAACCGCAGTGCCACCGCTCTCCTTTGTGGGACTCTCCAATATACGCCTGGATTATGGACCTAATTCTCACCTAAGACACTTCAGGAACAACTCTATGTCTCCAAGACCTATGAGTGGCCCTGTCCACCCAGGGTTCTCACCCAGAGGGGGTACTTTAAGGAATGCCAATAAACTGTGGGCTTTCAACGTCACCTCTCGCCTAAGGAAGTTTAGGAACAACTCATGTCCCTCAGATCTATGAATGATCCTGTTTGCCTGGACGTCTTACCTGAAGGGGGGGTATTGTAAGGAATCCACTCCTGGCTTTGATTCTAGCCTTGCAGACCTCTACAGTTTACAAAATCTCCCTCTGGCAATCAACGGCACATGTGTTGCCTCTTACTGCAGCTCCTGCCCTGTGCTCTGTCATTGGAGGAATGCTCACACACCTCATTCCGGTGAATCAGTGCCGAGCATAATCCTGCTCTTAGGATGTTACTGTGTTTGCCACAAGCAGGGCCGCCAACAGCGGGGGAGAAAGGGTACTGGCATCCCGGGCCCCATGGGTTAGGGGGTCCCGGCTGCCGGGCTCCAGTTAATTAGATTAAAAAAAATTTTAAATGGCGGCGATTCCCCCGCGATACCGGCACGCATGCGCAGGGTGCACTCCCCCCTCCTCCGCTCCCAACGTGGGACGGAGGGGGAAGTACCAGCTCCTGCTTCGGCGGCCCCTCCCCCCCACTCCCAACGTGGGACGGAGGGGGAAGTATCAGCTCCTCCTGCGGCGGCCCCTCCCCCCCCGCTCCCAACGATGGGACGCGCTCTCCCCGAGCCCACCTCCCGTGCCCCCAAGCCCACCTCCCCAGCTGCCGCGGGGATATCGGGGGCAGGAGGGGAAAGAGTCCGACGGCAAGCTGCACCCACCCGGTCAAGGTAAGTCACTGTCACCCACTGTCACCCACCCAGTCACTGTCACCCAGTCACTGTCACCCACCCAGTCACTGTCTCACTGTCACCCAGTCACTGTCACCCAGTCAGTCTCCCACCCAACCAATCACTGTCACCCACCTAGTCACTGTTACCCAGTCACTGTCACCCACCCACCCAGTCACTGTCATCCACCCACCCAGTCACTGCCATCCACCCACCCAGTCACCGTCATTCACCCACCCACCGTCATTCACCCACCCACCCACAGTCAACATTGACCCAACCTCTGTCATTCACCCACCCACCGTCATTCACCCACCCACTGTCATTCACCCACCCACCCACTGTCATTCACCCATCCACTGTCATTCAACTGTCATTCATCCCCCCACCCACCCGCTGTTATTCACCCACCCACCCACCCACTGTTATTCACCCACCCACCCACCCACTGTCATTCACCCACCCACTGTCATTCACCCACCCATCCACTGTCATTCAACTGTCATTCACCCACCCACCGTCATTCACCC